>QGDY01000025.1:0-289279 GCA_004367095.1 Fusarium nanum
GCGGGGGGAGTGCCGGGTAGGAGGGGGTATTTCGGGCTGTAGATCGGAGGAGGAGCGGTTCGTAGGTAATTCATGACAATAGCCATATTCTAGGTCAATTGTTAGCCAATTCCCACGGTTCTTCTTCACGGATCACGCTTACTCGTTGGGCAACACTAAGCTTACCATCCTTCATGAGGAGTCGAGTGATTTGCTCCAGCACAGGATGGTAACGCTTCTTCATGTTGAAACCCTCCGGCCAAGGTCGTCTAGGCAAGCCAAACTTGTGTCCAGGGTTTCGCACCTCAGTGCTATCAGGCGAGTTCAATTCAGCCTGCTCCGCTTGAGCAACGAGAGCTTCGGCCTTGTCAGCCGGGGGGATAGTACCCTCTCGGTAAAGAACATCCTCCTGCGCTTGTGTCAAACCACCCTCGGCCGGACTCGATTGTGGGCGGCCGCCGTAAAATAATTGCTCGAGTGTCGCATCGTCGATGACCTCTTCGGAGGAGCTGGCTGGCTCAGAATTCACCTAAATCGCAGCCCCATTAGCTGCGAGACATGGGAGCTTTTCTCAATGCCAATTCCTACCTCAGCATCTCCCTTTGCTCTTGGCGGCGAAGGAACGTCCACCTCATCCGGAATCGAGACATCCTGAATCCTTTGGTCGTTGTCAATTGCCTTCGGCGGCTGATCGTTTCCGTCATTCGAGTACCATCGATTTCGAGGAAGAGCGCTGACGAATGGGGCTGGTCGAGGGGCGACAGGTCTCGCCCGGATTGCGAGAGCTCTGCATGCGCCCCATATACTCGTTCTCGGAGACATGACTGGACTCCGCGGTGCTGACAGCGTTCGTGGAGCGAGTTCTACAGCAGCCTGGTGGCTCTTGTAATCGCTCGATGAACAAATTCGCGATGCAAAACTCAGGTCACCGGTGGAACAATATTCCGACAGTCGTGGTCCCGCTTTAACCTACTGACTACAGCCATGATGTAAGTCAATTGGCAGGAAAGGGTTCAATAATTGAAGTAAGAGTCGAATGGTAATATCGAGAGACTTTCGACTTTTCACCTCGAATAAAAGTTGTTAGTGATATGATTGTGTAATGCTCTTCACTAGAATGCAATGTCTCCATACCTACCTCAGCAAGATATTGAACCTGGTGGGGGCAAAACGAATGCTCTGAGACAGCTCTTGAATTAGATAAAAATGACTTGAGATAGTTGATTGTAAACTATTGAGTTTGTAGAGATTATACAGTGAACTCGAGTTGTAATAGTTGCTTTCTACCACGATACTGTAATTGACATTCCATGTGAGCGATGCCCGCACTGCTCTCCGAAGTCTATCCTTATCCCTAAATTCCGAGACCGGGCTGTTCCAGCAGAACAAGCCACATACCGTTATAGAACTGCAGCTTCATGTGATACGCTGTACTGGCTTACACCCGGATCGACCGTGGCTGCACCGAGGGTGGGGGCACAACATAGATTGAGCATGAGCTTCCATTTCTAGCAAAGACCACTTACTATATGTCACTGTTATCGATTGGCTCTCGTTTTATATGGTGTTTGGTACAACGAACTGAACTCGATATATGGACTCCTCGTCTCTTCGAACCCTTTTGCAAAAGTCGGCAATAATGATCACATCGCTCCACTATCAAGAACGACAGTATTGTAGTATAGAATAACCCATCTTTTTGAAGCCTCTAGGAAAGCCCTGAGCAAGTTCTGTAAAGTCTAAGCCAATCCAACCTCGTGTCAGGCATCCTTTTATAATATTCCTTGTGAAACCCCGTTGGCCGAAATCCTGCGTGTAAATACTCCGTCAAACACCAAACCCGAGCGTTCATACCTAACCGAAAGATCCTCCCATTTTCCACGTCATACACATATAGTAAAATCCAATTTCCCCCGCTCTTTGTCCTATAAAATGCAACCCAAATCCCAAACAAAATATCTGTTGTTACAGCGCTAGTGCGTGGTCACCCCTTAAACTCCCTGTTTTGATCGGGTGAGGTTACCAAACTCCGGCTGCTTGAATCGATAAGGAAAGACTAGAAACAGAATGCAAACTTGAGGGAATGATTCCTCCGTTCGTCAATGGTCACTTCAGCCTGATGTAGCAGAAGCTATTGCGCATGAAGGGGCTGCACTCTTAGTGACCGTTACAGTAACCATACTGTTGAGGAGGAGAGCTAGTTTCTGATCCGGTCAAGTACTTGACTGCACATTCAGCAGCATCTTCTCTGGCGTTGTTGATGTTCTTGCCGTCGTACCAAAACCGGGACGAATGGGTTTTGCCATGAACGGTAACTGCACTTGACCAAGCAGTTCTGCCACCTTTGGAAAGATGAGTTAGCTAGGTCCAACGTATTGGGTAGTTAAAGAGCATACCACGACGGTCTGAGAACATCTGAAATATGGGTCCTTGGATCCTGTTGGTATGGCAAACATCTATATCAGCAGTCAGTATCAAATTCTCGGAACCCGGGAAGTGAGTTGCAGTTCATACCCTCAAGCTGGGACTGCCAATGGCTGTTGACGTTGTCGGATTGAGCCTCCATTGCGATTGTGATTGGTTTGCAAGGATGAAATAGAATTGAAATCTGATCTCTTGATCTTGCAAGCTGAGTTTCAAAGATCAAGCTGGTTCCAGTTGATATGTTTAGCTATATAGGCTTCGAAGGTTGACAGTCGAAAAGAATGCTGCAGTGATGTCCAAGAATGATGATGGGACTGTTGAATCCGAACAGAATAATGGGCGACGAAGATGGTTTATATATACACAATCAAACCAAGCTGTACGCAGGACTATAGGGGACGCCAGGTGTAAGGTTCCAAGCAAGATGGCGAAAGCAAGTATCTTGAAGAGTAGCCCAACCTATGATGTATCTGCGAGGCCTGAAGGGTAAGACGAAGGTGAACACCCAGGTCAGGTCCAGGATACCGGGACGATGGATGATGTGGCAGAAGAGGATTAGATGCCGTTAAGCGGAAAGGGCGAACAAGGCGGCAGCGGGCTGTACGCAGGCAAGAAGCTTGTGTAAGGTCAAGATGCAGATAGATGGCCCAATGTGGGAAGCAACTGGTGATGACTTATACTGTGAAGAAGGATTGGTTCGGAACGATCACGAGAAAAGGAGGAGGAGGCGTCGGGAAAGAAGGTTTGAGGAGAAACTACATATATAGATAGTCAGGAGGATCCAAGCTACCAGACTACCAGTAGGCGAAACGGCCAAAAAAGAAAGACTGAAGTTTTTGCTGGGTGACAAGCAAACTGCCTGCCTACCTACGCAACAAGTGTGCCATCTATCGGTACATCACACACTGAGGAACGATGGCCCTGCAAATTGGTAGATGGGGCTCTAAGTTGGGTTTGCTTTTTCCTAGCCCCTTGGGGAGAAAGGGTGGGATCTGACACATGAGGTACCGTACAGTAGTTGACGGGTGTGGATGAATTTGCTTTGACCTTAAAATGAGCCGTGCCGGAACCCGTCAGACTAAGACGAACGAACGGCAACGGCTACGGGAGCGGGAGCGGGTAGAGAGGCGACATGCTGTATGTACTGCAAGACTAATCAGTGATGTATGGTACCCAATAAAGGTATTCATGGATGTATGGATCTGAGGCCTAACGAGGCTGACCTTGATCAAGAGAAGCGAAAAGCTGTCAATGTGCGATCGGGACAGGCAGGGGCCATCTGAGATGAAGAAAGAATAAGAAAAAAAGATAGAGGGGCGTGCGAATACTTGACACATATTCGAGGGCGTCGTCAATGGGTAGATTGCCCGCACGTACTGTCGTAGCTTATGGCCGTGGAGCATTCTCAGCTGCAAACGTGCAAGGGGACAGACCGGCGGATGTATACGCGCGCAAAGATCCTTGCAACAACTCGAACTAGGAGCTTGATTTGGAAAGGCTGAGAGGTACTGTCACGTTGGTCCCATACAAGATACAATACAAAAAGCAAAGCTGACAAGGAATAAGTAGTCTACGTAGTCCACAGTAGACTATAGGGCATGGCAGGTAGGACAGTCCTGGATGCAGACCAAAACACGTCAAGTTAAAAACGAGGAAGGGAAAATTGAGGTTTGAGGAGAAAAGAGAAGAAAAAAACAAGGTGAGGCTGACCATGACGGAATACGAAAGAAGCAAGAGGTGGGCAGAGCGAAAAGAGACGACAAAATAAAGGAAAGATATTCCTAGGTGAGTCCGATGATGATGTGCAGGATAAGGTATCATGCTTGTAGATGATGTCGCACACGAGCATTCAAATGCAGGCACAGCAGGTACAGACTTGGGCCTATATGTGAGTTGGGTATGCATACTACTAAATTCAATGTAATGCCTATTGGGGAAGAAGGAGGGGAAAGAGTTGGGCTGGCGATTTTGAGGTGGTGAGAAAACAAGAGTAGCATTTTCCTCAGTTGAGATAACTTCCACGACATCGATCAAGATGAGCCTAAACCTAAGCCCAAGCCTAAGCCTGAGTCCGAGCCTTGAAGAAGCGGAGGCCAGCTGAGGCAAGCCAGCACAGGGGAGTTGTGAGCGAGGTAACAGAAGGCGACCAATTAGCCAGGATCTGCTAGGATTTGAAATCGTCAAGGATCGGATCCATGTGTAGATGAAAACTTTCCTTTACGATGAGAGGGGAAAATTATCAAGTATCCCTACGTAGTCGCAAGGGGAGGCGTAGCGTAGGTAGCGTGGCATGGCATGGCGTAGTGTGGCCGGATCGTTATGAAGGGGGCTTGATTTCCCGGTTCTTTCTTTTCTTCTTTCGTGTTCTCCTCTTTCGCTCATGTCTCATCTCCTTGACCGTTCGAAAAAATTTGACGTTTTCCCGTTTCTTTTCTTTTTCTGGTAGGTACTGATGATGTGGAGTTGACAAGATCACCGTCATAGCGCGTGGCATGGCACCGCCTTAGCGCTTCCTAGGTTCTAGTTTTAGGTAGGTGCAGTTGACTCTAGGCCCAATTCCAAGGGTCAGCTCCTTCCAGCACTTACCCAAGAACAACATCCCGGGAAGGAGCCCGGAACTAGAGCATGTGGGGGTAACCCAAGGGAAGGTGATATCCGCTGCGCTACAGCACAGATACAGAAGGCAGTTACGTTTTGGCAGCTGGCAAGTGTCATTGTGCCTTGGGCTAGGTGAGCTAAGCAGCAAGCTAAACCATCAGGACGCTAAAGAAAGCTCGATGAGATGGACGGATGGTGACATATGACCGACTTAGCGTCAACATCTACCGGTCCCAATCCCAGTCCCAGTCTCAGTCCTTGACAAAGCAACAAAACATTCAGTCCTTCCACTCTCGCTTAGACCAAATCGTCATCTCCTTGTCCGACCAGCGCCAGCAACACGGTTAAACCTCTAATATGCCTGAACCGAAGTTACCAAATTTTCTTTACCCATGTCTCCCACAGTTTCAGTGTTGAGACCATCACCGCGATCATCGTTTATGAATCTTGGATGCCCTCCCTTGGCGACGATTGTCAAGGGGGATGTGGACCCAGTCAAACATGCCTAGTACCGCCTTATCAGGATACCTGCACCTGTTAGCATCTTCACAGTCAGTACCCAGATATTAGCCGCGTGATGCGACTGTTATTGAGAAGTCCCTGCATCATTCCATTATTCTCTGGGTCGCCTACCCGACCCAATGCCGGCCCGGAACCTCGATGAGCTTGGCCTCAAAAGAGCTTTTTCGGAAGACTTCCAAGTTCATGAATATTGTCGTCATCCCTGAACACTCGGATGGCTATATGGGAGCGAAACTGGCTCTTGCATACGACTCACATTCAAGAGACTGGTCCCTTGATAAGGCAGCTGGAGCAACCAATTTCGTGTGCTTCCAGAATTCCAGCCTGGGCTACGCAATAGTGCCGGGTATTATTGCTGAACTTGCCGCGGAACGACATACCCGCTGCACTTTAAGCGTCAGTTCAAGGCCAACGACTGCCGAGCCCGCTGCGTCCATCTTCTCGGGACTCTGGTTTGGGGTTGATGACATGCCGGACCCCTGCATGTAGCATGCCCATTCGCCTTTCGGTTGAAGCTTTTCAAGCATTCGTTCAAGGCTACTTGAACAATACTGGATGGTCATCTTTACTATAGCCAGTTGGTACTGAATTGTTTGTGCCGTGGCCTTGGCTTTTAGTTCTCTTGGTGCATTGGATGCATATGTTTGTGGTGCCCAGCTCTAGCAAGATGGAGTCTTATTTGTGTTTGACATCTAGTGCCACCCTATGGTTCAGTCTGAGCCAAGCAGCAAAAGCACCAGTTTGCTTGTCTAAGCGTGCTATCCCTATTACGTCGAGCTTCTTCTCTCACTTGTTTTCGCTTTCACGCGACAACAAAGCCAAACCCTTACGGAGTTCTACATACTCGAAAACGAACAATGCATGCAAACTTTTAGTGTGACAACTTATACATGTTCAACCCCACGTCATGCACGCATCCCCTGCACCTTGAACCACACAAGAACAAATCGTGGTAAGCTTGGGCATTGACCGGTACCAAGTTGAGTTTCGGAAATATCTTGGGATGCCGGCTAGAGAACCCTTTTCATGATACAGCATCTCGTCGTATTTGATCTCGACCCTGCGACGTCAATGCTGCTGGATCAGTCATGTAGGACAAGGGAAGCATTTGACAACCCAACTCCACCAAGAACAGGCGCCCCAGTCCTTGCAGGAAATCTGTGTGACGTGACATTAAGCAGCTCTGTGATCCGGCTATCGGGCACCGGCCGCGCCTATCATGTTTTGACGTTCCACGAGTTGTTTGCTCAACCGCCTCCGTGGTACCCCAGCAAAGGTGAAGCCATTCTTCACCGGTCTGGAGCCTGTCGTAGATCTTCACGTCAAAAACTGCAACGTGACCACTCATCTGCTTGTTTTCTTGCATATTCTCCAGCCCTGCGCCTCGCCGTTTTAGATAACCATGCCACTGCCCATTTTGGTCATGCATGTTTAACAACCACTTCCCAAGAAGCTTCTGGATTCACCTTCCTCTAAAGATTGATAAGAGTACACTAAAAGCTGCGTGTAGCCGTTTGTAGCTTATATCTTACCAAGAGAAGCAAAGCTTGAATTACAATCAGTAACGGCGAAGGTTCTCCGGGGAGTGGCCCGATGTCTCTCGAGAGCGGAGTAGAGGTTGGTGGCGGACGATTTGGCCGAGCGTAAGTTGTCCAGACTAACATGTAACGGTATACTAACGTACGATAAAATATATTTTGCTATTTTGTTCTACCGGCTTGTCAGCATTTGAAGTGAACAGCGGTGGCAGGACCATCTGTGTTTCTTGCACGCCTCCTTGATAACAACCATGGAATCTGTGTAAGTCACATGTGTCTGTTATATGGTACACGATGTAACAGGAATTTGTGTACATCTATATTGACGTTCTGTTCGTGTTGAAGAGAACTCCTAAGAAGACCGGGGAATTGATGGAATCAGCTACTCGCTACAGACAAAACAGAGTCCAGGTTCTCCACGAAACTCGACATCAGACCATATAAGTCCGACTGGTGGTTTGCATAGTAGAGAGCCAAATCCCAGTTGCTTTGGACCAATCCAGAATGCTTCTTGCATCTAGTGCCGTTTGGCCGAAACCACCCAAGTGTAGGTTCAAGAGTAGAATTAGTAAACGGCATGACCTACCCTGCATACATGAGCTACTCAGTATACACCAGCACTTCCCATATAAAACCATCTGACAATCACGAAGTGACAATGTTAAATCTGTCTATAAGAGCCAGATGCCAGAGTCATATCTAGGACCGCACGCGATCAAGTCTTGCAACACAACGAAAAACCATGAGACTTCACAATTTGCTCTTCCAACGGCTTAACTTACACTAAGTTTACTGTATAACTGCCCTTACAGTGCTACGCTCAAGAAAGATAGCCTAAGTAACGATACCAAGGTATTTGCCTTGCGAAATAACTTAAAAGGAAGCTTCCTCTCAACCATATCGGTTTGTTTCTGGCAGGACTGTGTGTACCTAAGTAGGCAACTTGAAGCCAAGACATCCAATGCATGCAAATAACGGGGATAGAATGCAGTTGATAACTTGATGCAGATCCAATAGCTGACCCGGTAGTGACATTAAATCTGCGTGAAAGTGATATCCAATGCCGTTATAACATATCGCTTGTATGGGTAGGTAGCTTAATGTTAGTTAGGTAGTTTGGTCTGTTGAGCCGCATAGATATCTAACTTTCCCATATCAACCATCTTACTCCACAACGGAAATCACGAGTCAATTAATAATGTACCAAGAACTGCATGTATGTAAAGATCTGCATAAGAACCATTTTTTTCCTCGAGAAATAAGGCGGTTTGCGAGTTTATTCTGCTGATTGCAACGTCCATGCTTGGGACTTGGGGAATCGGTACCTGCTTCTCGGACCGACAATGGATCCGCCGAACATATGTCATTCGACAGCCATGATTCCCCAAAACAAAACATCAGAGAATCGATTCCCCATTGTACGGTTCATGACACTACACAGTGAGTACCCCAGTTCAAACTGCAGATCAAGAATCTGTCACTATCAATCATCTCAAAGAGATCAATTGGCTAAAACCTGATTCCAGAATTCTAAACGCAAAAGCATAAACTCCTAGCGCCATTCGCCAAGCATTATTCTTTACCGAAGCCTACGTCACCGCGAACTCAACACCATGTTCAGCAGCCTCGGGGGTAATCGAGAAACTGTCGATCTCCCCACACAAACTCCACAAATCTCCGGACTCCAGGTTCACTTTGGTAACGAGTTAATTTGAAAGACTCCAGAGTCCAAGGCTCAGGTGCTGCTATCTGCCCTGTTCACGCCGTGGTATCGCCGAATATCGCTATGGGACAAGCAATAATCCCGTCTTTTGGGTCTGTCTAAAGTCTGGGCAGCCATGGACTTGGTTTTCTCGTGACGATGTTACCCTCCCCGCTTCCTTTCTGTCGGGGCGACAGAATTGGTCTAGGTTGTTGTGATCAGGGTATATATATCGGGATCAGCGGCTCTTAGAGTATCGCTCTTCTGAACATCGACTGTACGAGGCCGTCGACGCATCAATCATGAAGTTCTCACTCGTCCTAGCAGCTGGCTCTCTTGCCTCAGCCAGCCCATCAACTCCAAAGCTGGACTACAACCGAGCTCCCCCCAACTTGTCAACTCTGGCCAACCTTACCATCTACAACACATGGCGCCCACGAGCTCACGTCCTTCCGCCTACCGGCCAGATCGGAGATCCTTGTATGCACTACACTGATCCCAAGACTGGACTTTTCCACGTTGGCTACCTTCACGAGGGCGCTGCTGGTGCCACTACCGATGACCTGGTCACCTACAAGGATCTCAACCCCGACGGTGCGCCTTTCATTCGTGCTGGAGGTCTGAATGACCCAATCGCTGTTTTTGACGGCTCTGTCATTCCCGTTGGTATCAATGGCACTCCAACGCTCTTCTACACCTCTGTTTCGTATCTTCCCATTCACTGGACTATCAACCACACCCGCGGTGCCGAGACTCAGTCTTTGGCTGTGTTCAAAGATGGAGGACGCAACGCCACAAAGGTTCGAGGTGGTCCTGCGATCCCCGACCACCCCTTCGGTCTCAATGTGACGGCCTTCCGTGACCCTTTTGTCTTCAAGAACAAGGAGCTTGACAACCTTCTCGAGAGTGAGCCAGATGTATGGTACACCGTCGTTTCTGGAGGTGTCCAACAAAAGGGCCCTAGCATGTTCCTCTACCGCCAGTATGATCCCGAATTCCAGTACTGGGAGTACATGGGTGAGTGGTGGCACGAAAAGGCCAACACAACTTGGGGTGAGGGTATCTGGGCTGGACGCTACGGTTTCAATTTTGAGGTTGCCAACATCTTCAGTATCGATGAGGAGGGTTATAACCCCGATGGCGAGACTTTCATGACCTTCGGTGGTGAATGGTCAGAGGCGCCAGCTCCTCAACAGGTTTCTCAGTACCGCGAAATGCTCTGGACTGCAGGAAACACCACCATTGAAGATGGAAAGGCCAAGTTCACACCCACAATGGTTGGCAAGATGGACTGGGGACACTCTGCTTATGCCGCTGCTGGCAAGTACCTGCCCTCCGACTCCAAGGCGTCAAAGAAGAGTGGTGCGCCAGACCGATTTATCAGCTACCTGTGGCTCACTGGAGATTACTATGGTGACCTCAAGCTGTTCCCCACCGCTCAGCAGAATTGGACTGGATCTCTTTTGCTTCCCCGTGAGCTCACTGTCGGCAAGATCAGCAACGTTGTCGACAACGAGCTTTCTCGCGAGGAGGGTTCTTGGCGCGTCGAGAGAAACGAGTCAGGTATTCTTGAGCTCGCTACTATGAAGCAGGTCATTGCCCGTGAGCCCATGGCCGAGTTCACCAAGGTGAAGCCCATCGTCGAAGCAGGCCGAAACATCAGCAAGTCTGGATCGACCACCTTCGACAACAACCCCAAGTCAAAGTTCTACGTTCTCAAGAGCTCCATCTCCTTCCCCAAGTCGGCCCGTGACTCGGACCTCAAGGCTGGTTTCCAGATCCTGGCTTCTGAGAAGGAGTCAACGACTATTTACTACCAGTTCTCTAACGAGTCTGTTATCATCGATCGCAGCAATACCAGTGCCGCAGCACTTACTACCAGCGACATTGACTCTCGAAACGAAGCTGGTCGACTTCGTCTATTTGACGTTGTCATCGATGATGAAGAGCAGATTGAGACTCTTGATCTTACTATTGTTGTTGACAATGCTATGGTCGAGGTCCACGCCAACGACCGATTCGGAGTAGCCACCTGGGCTCGGTAAGTCTAACCAAATGTTCCACGCTGTAGTATCTTACTAACCTGCTTTCTAGTTCTTGGTATGCCGATTCTACTGACATTCGCTTCTTCCACAGCGGAAGTGGAGAGGTGACTTTCAGTAACGTGACGATTTATGAGGGTCTTGCGAATGCTTGGCCAGAGAGAAAACGATAGATGGATCATGTATTATATGATGTCCCGTATATATGACTTTGTAACAGAATCTTGAGATATAAAGATCAATTATTCTATGAATTTATTCAGATGCCAGCATGCTCAACTATTGAAACGCTTTTACAGCTTAGAGTCCTCCGTGCGACGGCCTGTCTGGTCGAAGCTGATCTTCTTGCCCGAGTTGAGCGACTCTTGAAGAGCGCAACCAATCTTGACAGCCTGCACAGCGCCCGATAGCTTGAACGGTAGTCTGGTGTTGTCAAGAACAGCAGCAGTAAACTCATTAGCCTCTGTGACGAAAGCGTGCTCAAAACGACCGTAGTAGTCGCCAGGAATCTGTCTTCGAACACCAGCAGACTCGTGCATCTCCACCAAAGTACCAACAGGGTTTGCGTTGATAGCAAGCTTGCCCTCTGTGCCGATAATCTCAGACATATCATGCTGACCAGCAGCCATCATGCGCGAAGAGTAAAAGTAAGCGACCTTTCCTCCGTAGAACTCTACCAGACCAACAGCATTGTCAACGTCGTTATGCTTGCGAAGGTCTGGTTGAACAGCTGTGATACCAGTGGCGACGACTGATTTGACGATGGAGTCTTGGCCGAAGTACCACAGCGCAAGATCGATGTCGTGAATGTTGCAGTCGACAAAGATGCCGCCGCTGAACTCGGCATAGGCTACGAAAAAGCCTGAAGGGTCGAGCTTATCGCATGTTTGAGATCGGAAGATGGAGGGACGACCGATTGCGCCACTGTCCATTCGTTCGAAGGCATCGCGGTATGAAGCGTCGAAGCGGCGAGAGAAACCGCACATGACCTTAAGATGGGGTTTCTTTGCAGCAGCATCAACTACCGATTGAGACTATTCACAAAATAATTAGACACAATCATAGCAACCCGATTGGAAAAAACTTACAATCTCAACACTAGTGCTAAGAGGCTTCTCGCAAAGAACATGCTTATCAGCTTCAATAGCTTGGATAGCCTCTTCTGCATGAGCAGTAGTAACAGTAGCGACCACAACAGCTTGAAGACCAGGATGCTTGAGCATCTCTTGGTAATCACTGTAAATAACAACACCTTCGAGATGGACTTTGGCCCATTCTGCTTCTTTTTGAACGGGAGTGAAGGCGGCGACGAGTTCGGCGCGAGGAGTGCGGTTGTGGAAGTTGAGGGCGTGACGAGCGCCCATGCGACCGAGGCCTGCGACGGCTACTTGGAGCTTTGGAGAGGACATTTTGGAAGAGGAGGATAGCGCTCAGTGAAGTTTGCGAAGTTGTTGTAGAAGGTCTTCGAGTTCTTGGAGTAACGATGGACTGGAGAGTAGAGAGCTACAGAACAATAAAGATGAGCGCCTCTTGTCCCTTATACTTTGAGCTCTCGGCAATCGGAAAGAAGAGTAAGATACCGATAGTCGGAGCTTTAGAGAACATTGTACTCTACTTTGTGTCCCTTGGACTCCTCCTCGTCTCTTTCTCCATATTCGTTGGTGTAAGTCAAGGTCCAAGTTGAGCCGATCAACTCCAATACCCCACGTTGCACCAGTATAAGCAGTCTGTCTATAATTCCCGTCTAGTGACAAGTTTAACTAGCAGATTGACTATTACACTAATAAAGATCTTGTTAAAATGCCGAGTATTCCCTTATTAGACACATGCAAGTTCGAGATGCAATCACAAGTGGATACTCCAGATATAGCAAGTAGCTACGAACATGTCTTTCGGCGCTTCTTACTGTATTTGGATATTATCGATCCCTGTTATTCCCCCGCATCCTAGCTGAGGCTTAAGTCTGCCCCCCTCCCTTTGAGACATGATCGGAAAGATTGGCCGAAGGACAGAGGCTCTGTACATACAGTAGCTTCCCCATTGGATTCATGTTTGGTATGACATTGGCTGAAGTAGTCTTCCCCACAGTGGTGATTGGGAAATTTCCTATTTGATCACTTTGGATTGGTTGGGAAAATAATTCGTTAGAATGCTTCGCTACGAATATTCGGTAGAATATCACCAGAAGCAGAGGCGAACTCAATACGGATTTGTTTAGAATTCTCCTTCTTCTAACTCTTCCACATGTGACGTAGCTGAGAGGAGAAAGAGACCCTTTGCTGCTCGTATTCTCATCAGTATACGCGTATAGATTCTAGTCTGGACAATCCTAATTCTGTGATTGCTTTGAGACTCATTGACTTGAAGTCAGGCGTAACATTTGGAGATTCTGCTCTACCTCTTCATCCCGATTGTTTGGACCCAAATCAACCTCCCAGCGCTAGAACAAAGTAATCTAGTGATGTCAAATAATGATTCAGGTATATTGCACATTCAGTACTTGAATCATTTGAAGGCAGAAGCATGAAAGGAAATATCGAATGTTCATTCTTTAATGTCTATACCTCAAAGCCAGCCAAACGCCACGTAACTCCTGAAGTAACATCTCAACCCCAAACATCCTCAAGCCACTTGTTACCTTTCTTAGCAGACTCAGCCCAACTCCTCGCCTCAGCATCACTCCAATCATTCTGGATCTTCATCGCCTCCTCAACCACATTCCCAACCTCCCTCGCCATAGCTGCCCGACCACAAAAGTAAATACTAGCGCCGGCCCCCAAAAGATCACAAACCTCCTTTTTGTTCTCTTCAACTTTATCTTGTACATAC
This sequence comes from Fusarium nanum, assembly GCA_004367095.1. Taxonomy (NCBI): domain Eukaryota; kingdom Fungi; phylum Ascomycota; class Sordariomycetes; order Hypocreales; family Nectriaceae; genus Fusarium; species Fusarium nanum. The sequence goes on from QGDY01000025.1 coordinate 13,635, forward strand.
TTCTTAGGCTGTCCATCAGCACGTGAGAAAGCAGTCACAATCTCAAGAGATCCTTGGAGCTTTGTAACAACCTCTGCAAGTTCATCGCGGTAGAGATAGTCTTGGTCTGGGGAGCGGCATCCGAAGAATAGAAGCATCTTGCCAAGGGGCTTTCCGACAGCTTGAAGACGAGCTCTTTCGAGGATGAAGCCACGGAAGGGAGCGAGTCCTGTACCTGCGGCGATCATGACGATGGGTGTTGAGCTCATTGTGGGAAGCTTGAAGCTTGAGCGGCGGATGCATGCAAAAACTTTGTGGCCTTTGAGGGCGTCTCCAGGACCGGACAAGGCATAGGTGGGAGTATCTGGGCCATCATCTAGCGGCGCATCTTGGCTGTTGAGGGAGTTTCCAAGAGCGTAGAGGTAGTTGGTTGTGATGCCACGGATCGACTTGCTAGAGTCTTGTTGAAGGGGCGAATTATCAACGCCGACAGTTATGGCTAGTTTTCGAGCTGAGACAGTGCTTGAGGAGGAGATGGAATAATAACGTGGTTGGATAGAAGATAAAGTCTCGACGACGTAAGAGAGAGGTAAGTTGTCCCAGACCATTCCAGGAGCGACAAGATGCAGCAAACGACCCATAGTGATGTGGTTTCTGGCAATGTAGGTAGCATAAGCCTGTTTACTCTTACCCAGAGCCAGCAATGTCTCGGAAATTTGAAACGAAGGTGAAAATCTCGCCAACTGCCCAACAGTTTCTCGAGACACAGGTGCTGCTACTTCAAGGTAATGACGAAACAAAGCAAGCGCTGACGTCGGACTAGGGATCTTGGTTGAAACACCTTCTTCGAGCGTTTGGACAAGAAGAGGTTTCTCAGCTCGGTCTTCCAACCCAAGGGCCTTGAGAAGAAGTTGGACTTCGTGATCGGGGTTGATAGGGTACACAGCTAAGTGGTCGCCAGTTCGGTATCGAAGCTCAGCTTGATCCGAGATGTCGAGTTCCATGTGAAGACAGTTCCTTCCGGGAGATGTGTAAAGTTCTTGTGATGACTGGACTGTCAGAGGACGGATAGGTGAGTATTGCTTCACGATCTTGGCAGGCCCAGTTCGATTCTGGATAGGTTCTCCGAGGTTGAGATCCATGATATCGAGCGACTCGTCCTCTATGAGTCGAATACTCGGCTCGTATGGGATATTACGCTCCTCATAGCCCAATTTCTCTTGGAAGTGAGTATAAACATCATCCTTCCAGGACAAAAAGTCTTCTTCGGTACCGCCTTGGGCATCATTGGCTTTACCAACAGGCATAAGTCTTTGAGCACCAGCTTTATCAAGATGTTCAACAACAACGTCGATGACACGGTTGTAGTATCGATAACTGGTATTGCCGAGCCCAAAGGCCATGTATCTCAGGTTTGGTAATTGGATATTGGAGGTTTTGGTAATCCATTCCCAGAATGCGGCTGCGTTGTCACTGGGGTCACCTTCTCCGTAGGTCGAGATGATGAAAATGGCGAGTTTGCTCTGAGGAAGGTTGGCGATAGATTCTGGGTCGTAGTCGCAGAGATCAGCGCAGAGAGTTTGAAGACCGAAGCGAAGATGACATTCTTTTGAGAGTCTGTTGGCGAACATCTCTGCCATTCCAGACTGAGAGCCCCAGAAGATGACAACTTCTTTGCCCTGTCACATATAAGTAAATACTTTGAGCCAATATAGATGTTGAACTTACAGTCTCTTCCAGCTTCTTAGCAATATCGCGAGTCGCTTTAGGCCCTGAAGCAGCACCATTCTTGGAGCCCATGCGCTCAAACCAGAGATGATGATAAGGATCTGGTCTATCCCAGGCGATGCCGCGGAGAAGATATGCTGCTGATGCGACGCCGAGGGCACCTAGAGCTGCGACATCTGCAATTGTCTGGGGATGACCCAGCTGAGACAGCCGGGCGAGGGCATCTGCTGTGAATACGTTTGTCATGGTTGTTGTCAAGGAGTAGTATAGTTGGTTTGATGCTGTGAAATTGCAGAGATGAGATACTAATATTCATATCTATTCCATCTTCCCCATGGGGATTGTTTCTGTTCCTGACTTGGAGATACTAGACTAGCTACGGATCTATTTTCCATCTTGACTTACAATAAGAGAATCTGTTCCAATTCAGTTAGTCAAAACTTGGGGTTGTATGCAGCCTCTTTGGAGATCTAGTGGCGACGGGGAATGTTACCTATTTGATGAGTTGTCTGAATGAGGAAAATTGCCCAATTCGGCTGCATGTTCTAGGCGCTTTCGGTCACTCCCGTCCTCAACACCATCTTGACCTTTTAGACAGTCCCTGATAACCCATGGAACAGTAAAAGGAGAAAGAAACATTCCCAGGTTGGCAATTCTTGAGACTCTATCCGTAGATCTTTGACATGTCCTACCCCACGTTTTCTTCCCCGCAGATCTCGTCATGATCGTTGGTGTCTTACGGGATCTTGAGTTATTCTATCACTCGGCAATATTTCCCAAATCAGCCTCTTTCTTCTTGTGCCAGTTATGGCAAGTTAGCTTAGACTTCTTCATCTGGGGTAGCATCGAGGTTTCTGTTGTTGGACTTGTGATAGATCAAGCCAAGTACGTCAACATGTAAGTATATCACATCTGCCCAGACCTCAACTTCCTCTCAAACACACCAACTCCTCAAACTACCATCAAAATGTACGCTCAACTATTAGCCATCTCTACCGCCGCGTTCCTTCTCACCTACTTTATTCTCTACCCCATCTTTCAATACCTCCGCGATGCCAAGGGTCTCCGTCGTTACCCCAACTTCCACCCTCTGGCGGGAATAACAAACCTACCCTTCTGTCGGGAAGCTGTCAAGGGTTTCCGCTCAAAGACCCTCTACGAGATGCACAAAACCCATCCCGTAATCCGCACCGGCCCTAATTCTTTATCCTACGGTTCCGTCCAAGCTATCAAAGACATTTACGGCCACGGCACAAAGTGTACAAAGGGAGAGTTCTACGAGACTCTTGCCGGAACGCACTACCATCTTGCTGATGTGGTCGACAAGGCCGATCATGCAAGGAAGCGCCGCGCTCTTTCTGCTGCATATGCGCTGAAGAATCTTGAGAACTGGGAGTTCAAGGTCGCTGATAAGGCAGAACGATTCATTCGTGCTGCTGATGCTGCTTGTACTTTGCCTCTCAAAGAGGGCTTTACTCGTCCCGACCCCCAAGATCTCAACTTTGACTACCGCGCTTTTACAAACTTCTTCACTCTTGATGCCATCGCGGATATTGGTCTTAGTGAGCGTCTTGGATTCTTGGATCAGGGTCATGATCTTGTCAAGGCTGAGCGTATGGATGGAACTGTTCACCATGTCAACTTTCGCGAGTGTCTTCACTCAACAGCCCGCGCTCAATCCATTCTCGCTTGGACAGAAAAATGGTATGACCTAAATGTCGAGCTATCTAAGTGGTTCTCCAAGGACTTCCGCAAGTGGTGGGGTCTTAATGAGGGCTGGAATGATATTGTTTATCATCGTGCAACTCAGCGTCTTGAACGCTACAAGAAAGGAGAGAGATTACCCGACTTCTTCCAAGCCTTGATGGATCACAGCGAAGCTAATCCCCCTGGCCTGGAATGGGGAGAGATCGTTGCTGAGGTTTCCATCATGATGAATGCTGGATCTGATACTACAGCCATCGCCATGAACAATGTTATGTACTGGCTTCTCAAGAACCCTTCTTGCATGGCCAAACTCCGCGAAGAGGTTGATTCAGTTTTGGATCCTGAAGAAATCGTCGCTCCGTACGATAAAGTCAAACATCTTCCCTACCTACGCGCCTGTCTCGACGAATCCCTTCGCATCACGCCCCCTACAACATTCGGTCTTCCACGCCGTACACCACCAGAAGGCTGGAACATCCTAGGCGATTATATCCCCGGCGACACAACCGTCTCCATCTCGGCCTACGTTACACATCGCGATCCTCAGATCTTCCCCGATCCTGAATCGTACGTTCCTGAGCGCTGGCTTGGAGAGAAGGGTAAGGATCTTCAGCCGTACTTTATCTCCTTCAGCGCTGGAGCTCGAGGATGTATTGGAAGGAATATTAGTTATCTGGAGCAGACTGTGCTATTGGCTAGTGTTGTGCATCGTTATGATTGGGCGTTGCCTTATGCTGAGTGGGAGCCTACGAGAACTGAGGCCATGAATCTTGCGCCTGGGCCTATGCCCCTAAAGGTGTGGAAGAGAGATCTGGGAGTAGATGAAGTTGATGAAAAGCACAGTTAGAAGAGACTATAACAACAACAGAATGATTATATAGAATATGTTAGGTTAATGTGAGATTTTGAACAATTTCCTGCTCCCAACTGCATCTTTACCATGGGCCTGTCTTTAACAAGCTTACACCATGGTTCATTGGGGGCAAGACTAGTAACTTAGATTCTGATACTCCGGTGGCGGGTGTTTTGGCGCAGCACGAGGGAACCCTAGCGACTACAAAACGAAGGACTTATACTTATTGATCCTCGGTTTTTGCGTCTTCACTTCCTCCTATTCATGGAATGCTCAAGCGTTGAAATCGCTCGGTCACAAAGCTACTCTTGATGTGATTAATGAAGAAAGAAAATTCGATAGTCACGGAGGTGAAACATCTGGAAAGTATTGTTACTGAAAAGCATATGATAGTGTAGATTTGTAGTCTCGATCTAATAGAAAAACGTCTACGATAAAAAGTCACAATAGCCAGAATTCAAACCCGTAACCGTTCTCAGAAAAGTTGTGCGCCAATAATTCAAAGCTCATACCCAAAACCAACGCCTCCAAGAGTGCACCTTGTCTGCATCTTCCAACTAAGCCTTATTGATGTTATCAGAAGTAGCTGCCTTGTTGAGCACCTTCATCTCCTTCTGGATTTCTCGTGCTCGCTGGACACCGAAACCATGCTGGAAGATTTCTCGAATATCCTCAAGAGTCATTCCCTTAACTTCAGGGTAGCAGAAGTAGATGCAAACCCAGCCGAGGATGCAAATGGCAGCGTAGAAGCCAAAGGCGCCTGAAGGAGTAGTGTTCTCCATCTGAGTGAGGAAGGTAGAGGCGACGATGATGTTGGAACCCCAGCAGGTCATGGTGAGCATCATGGTTCCCATAGCTCTGACCTCCATGGGGAAGAATTCGCTGGAAAGCCAGGCAGTGTTGCCAATACCCGAGGAGTAAAATCCAACGAAGAAGACCATCGAGATGAGGACAACAATGGCAGACCAACCGATCTTGGCATCGGAGGCAAGGCTCAAATCATGGTTGATGGGGATGAATTTGAAGCAGACGGCAGCGATGACAAGAGCAAGACCCATGAAAGGAACGGTGCAGAGTAGAATTCTTCGGCGGCCAGCACGGTCGACGAGCATGAGGTTAACCCAGGTGAAGATAAAGTTGGTTCCAGCGATAACAGTACCGACAGCGACAGGGTTGGAGAAGCCAACAAGGGAGAAGAGAAGGGGCGAGTAGTACATAAGAGAGTTGAAGCCGCTGAGCTGAGAGATGGCCATCAGACCACAAGCAGAGACGAGGGCGCGGAAGTTGGCAGGGATGACATAGAGCTGCTTGAACACCCACCAGCCAGACTTGCCAGCGTTGAGAGCCTTGGCCTCGTTGACGTGGTGAGTCAAATGGCGGATCTTGTCCTGAACTTGCTGCTCGGTACCGTTGGGGAAGATTCTGCGGATAACAGCAGCGGCTTCCTCAGGCTTTCCGTGGTAGATGAGTTGACGAGGAGATTCAGGGCAGAAGGGGAGGAGAGAGGCCAGGATAATAGCAGGAAGGGCTCCACCTCCAACCATGTATCGCCAGCCGCCAGAGACGTGAGCAAAGGCAGCTCCAACACCGTAGGAAAGAAGTTGGCCTCCAGTGATGCTCATGTTATCGAGACCAATCATACGTCCTCTGTACTTTGAAGGAGAGCATTCGGCGATGTAGAGAGGCACAATCATGGCTGCTGAGCCAACACCAAATCCGACAACGATACGGCCAACAGTCATCTGAGCGACAGTAAAAGAAGCAGCTTGGATGATAGCACCGATGGTAAAGAGAACGCAGCCAACATAGATAGCCACCTTTCGTCCATATCGATCAGCTGTGGCTCCAGCGAAGATAGCTCCGATGAAAGCGCCACCTGAAGTGACTGAAGTAATGAGTTCCTTCTCTTGAGAAGTAAGAGTCTTGCCGAGATCTTCACCAATGTAGACGAGAACGGCTGAGATGATGCCGGTATCGTAACCGAAAAGCATACCACCAATGGCAGCAGTGATGGAGACTAGCCAGGAGAACTTTCCAGTCTTGGTTTGTTCAATGGAGTCGAGGTCGTCAATGTTGACTTCTTGGATGGAGTTTGGGGAGCCTGTATCTTCGAGATGCTCGAGATGCCCCTTGGTATCTGCCTTGAGAGACATGATGATGGAGTTGTGAAGAGGAAGACTAAGAGGTAAGAGAGGAGTAGAGTAATGATGATTGGAGATTGAGGCTGATGATGATCTGGATATCAACTGGAGTGGAGTTGCAAAGGTCTTCTTATATATCTGATCTTGAACATGAAGCACGCCACACCAAGATGTTGGAGTTGGCACAACTACTCCAAAACCTGATTATCTTTGACTGAAAGATAGAAGAGGAATTGCCTTTCTCAGCTTTCCCCTTCCCCAGGAAGAAGAACGTGGAATTAACTAACTGACTAGCAACGGCACTGCCAATCTTGCCCCCAGACTTCGCGGCATTTCCAAGTTGACCTTCAAGATGGAATGATTGGTTAGAAGATTGTCTAGACCCCCCGGACAGAACCGTGTTCTCCGGAAATTCCCCCAGATGATGCGCATTTGACGAGATTTTGGAGGCTGAAGCTATCCCCAACGCTGGCTAGACCGCGATGCAACCCCATGGGGAAGGGCGGGGGCCTGTTCTCCAGTGACCTTCAGGGAGTCGATCATTAAAGTTTGGGGCTAGATCTCAGTAAAAGAAATGCGGGGTTTTTACTTTACCAGTCTCGGGGAGAATTGCCTTTTCTACCAACTTTGGGTATTGCAATATATTACTCAAAAGGGCAATTGCCGTTTAAGACGAGATTTCCTCTTTTCTACCCTTTCTTCCTCCATCTTCACCATCATATTCTGTCTTGTTCATTCATGACGTGAGACTACAAACTATGCAAGAGCCTCAGACTTCAGCAGCGGTTACTACCAGGCCTCTCAACCCCTGTACGGTAAGTTTGACCCGCCTCGTGGGACGCTACAGTAGGGAACTAGGGGTTGACAGTTGCTGTTTCTAGGTCTGTAAGCAAAGGTCAGTCTATTTGGTCAACCGAGGCAATATTGCCCGTTATTAGTTGCTTTGGTATCTCGTCTGAAGTAATTGGTCTAACTATCTTTTGGTCTTACACAGACATCTCAAGTGTAAGTCTGAATGTGTAGTCACTGGCTCTATTACTCCCAGTTACTGACGACTAATCGATAGGCGACAACGATAAACCTTCTTGTGCAAACTGCCGCAAGAGCGATATCGAGTGCGTTCGTGGTTTCAGTGTTAGGTTCCGTCATGGGTTGAATCCAAGGTAGCTTATTCTTCCTGACTCTATTCATACTTACTCACCACCTCCGAGCATACGTTCTGGCAAGGCTCTTGAAGCCAAGAATAGAGACTACAACTTCTCACAAGACCAACCATGGGTCAAAACAACCAGAGCTCTGAGTTTTGTTGATGAAACTCCAGATATCATCAATATCCATGACTCCAGCACCGGCAACTTTGATACCTTGGATAACTTCAACATAGACATCGATAATGCCAGCACTCACTCTTCGCCACCTCTTTACAACCTTCGATCAAGAGACTCTGCTTCATACTCTGAACAGGACAGACCTAGGTCTGCTACGAATCCAGAAGATACCCCTTCGAATGATAGTGGTCGGCCTTCTAAGAAGAGAGCCTTGAGTTCCTCTTCTGCTGGAGCGTGGAGGACCACTCCTCGGTCCAATCCTCCTGACGCTCTGTCCCCCAGTCAAAAGTCTGATAACGCAGGCCCTTTTGCGTCACCTGTGCTCGACAACGATATTGTTCTCGGCATAGGAAGTCCCCAAGTCGCCGCTGCACTTGCAAGTTCTCGCCAAACAGATCTATCCATACCAGTTGATCATGTCGCCGAAGCTATCTCCGGTATATACCTTGACACTCCAAGATGGCCACTCCAAGATCCGCAGGAGGCTATGCTCTTCTACAACTTCATCCATGTCTTGGCTCCCCTCTTCGACTTATGTGATAGCGAGCGGCACTTTGCTACCATTGTCCCTCGTCGAGCTGTTATCTGCCCTCCTCTCATGAACGCAGTTCTTGCAGCCTCTGCCAAACGCCTGAGTAGAGTAGATGGTTTCGATGGACTAGTCGGCGACCGCTACCACCAGAACTGCCTTGATGCTCTTATCCCAGCATTATCCAGCTCTGCTGCTGTCATGGATGAGAACCTTCTAACAGCAATTGTGATTCTTCGCTACATGGAAGAACTCGATGTACCTCTTACCTCTGCTGACACAGCAAGCGAATCGCATCTCGTTGGCACGAGAGTTTTCGTCGCAGCACAAGAGAAGATCCTCGACTTTACTGGCCTCCGGCGGGCGGCTTTCTGGGTTGCTCTCCGCCAAGAGATACACATGTCATTTATGCAAGCTCGACCTGTTCATCCAAACTTTGCCCTAGAGGATATCTCCCGTCTAGTCCAGAATGACGATACTTGCTGTACCTTTGCCAACCTGACCATCCTACAATGCGCCGCATGTCTCCGTTACTGCTACGGCTCTGAAGACCAGAGCTTCTCGGCATGGGAGAGATTACAAGAAGCACAAGAGAGATGGTGGGCTGAAAGACCGTGGCACTTTCATCCTATGTACATCAACGATGGCGACGATGTCCCTGGGAACTTTCCTCAAGCACTTTATCTCAACGATGCAGTCGTCACGGGGGTGCTTCATTATTTGTTGATACAGGTTTTACTTGCAGCTCATAACCCTCGGACACCGAAACTGGGCCCTGGACAGGCTAAAGCAGCTAAGACGATAAACGAAGAGATTAGAAAAACTGTCAAGATGGTTTGCGGAGTAGCTGAGGTAAACTGTCTCCTTTTGAGAGAAAGACATATGCTGACGTCCATCAAGTCAAACCAAAGAAATCCAACAGGATATGCGTATGACTTCCAAACCATGGTATGATCTTTGGCTAACAGTTTCTAGATATGCTTGTTTAGCCATCACAATGGCTGGTGACAGATTTAACAATATGTGGGAACAGGAAGCACTATATAATGTCTTGCAAAAAGCAGATGTTCAATTTGGTTGGCCGAATCGATCAGTGTAAGAGTACCAAAAGATTCAGAGAAGAACCATTCTAACGCACAATACAGACAAGAATATCTCAAAGAGGCATGGGGTTGGACTGAATCACCTGTAAATGTCATCTCAGGCATGCCTATCGCGGGAATGCTCAATAGCAATTTGCAATTAGTATAACGAGCCAGCAACTGTTGTTGAAATCAATGAATTAGAATCTATTCTTCTATACTTATACAATGTGAATTTTGTTTTATCTTCGGTGAATATTGTTTAGAAGGGAATCTTGACACCAGAAGATCGGAGCTTCTGGAAAACACCCTCAGGGTCGTACTTCTTGCTAGCAGCACGAAGCTTGGCAAGAGCCTCGTCACCGACAGTCGACAAAGGATCTTGGCTAAGGTGAGCGTAGTTGATAAACTTCCATTCCCAGAAGGCATCCATCTCCTTGGCCTTGGCCTCGATATCGGCCATGTAAGCCTGCAGCAAAGGCATGGCGTCCTTCTCAGCTTGCTCGCCCTTGGCAGCCCAAGTAATGAGGAACATGATTCCATCACCTTCCTTGGTATAGTAATCAAGTCCCATGACGTTACCGCCGTTGGCAACACCCTTGTCTGCGATGGACTTGGTGATAGGCTGGAACATGCAGAGAGTGTTGAGCTCGGACGTATCACTAGGCATAAGAGCCTCAAGATCCTGGTTGAGCTTATCATACTTTTCGACGACGTAAAGAAGAAGCTCAGCGTTGGGCTTGAAAGAGCTAGTGAACCAGATATTTCTAAAGTGAGGAGGTTGACCAGATCCAAGCTCCTTGGTAACAACGCTCAGCTTCTCAGAAACAGTGGTATCAGTCTGAATATCGGGGACAGCGTAGTAAGCATCGAAAGCAGGAGGCTTGACCTCACCCTTTGTGTTCTCGATGGCAGCGTTAAGGATGGTGCCGCCAGCGATGGCAGGGAGGTAAGCCCAGTACACGATGCTGCTTGAGTTCTCGTCCTTGGGAACGTTGGCAGTGAAGTCGATGAGGGCGTCGACCACGGCGGGACCTGACTCGGGCTTGTAGAGGAGGTTTCCTCCCCAGACAACAGCCTTGGAGCGATCGACGAATTCGATGGGGTACATATCGATACGGGTGATGAGTCCAAAGTTACCGGAGCCACCCTTCATTGCCTGCCAGAGATCGGCATTCTCATTGGCGTTGGCCTCGACGATTTCACCGTTGGCCAGGACTACCTGCCAGCCAGCTACTGTGTCACAGGCCATTCCCTATAGTCTGTCAGTTTATGTAAAGAGTCAGAGAGGTGGTTTGCTTACATGAGATGCAGAGTAGAATGAGTTTCCTCCACCAGTGACGAAACCACCAACACCAACTGTTCCTGCACGGCCACTGCTGCATGTCAGTTGTGAAGCTTCACAGTACATAAGAGTTACTTACCCAGCGACAGCAAGACCATATGGAATAAGCGTATCATATACATCTTGCCAGTGACCACCAGGTCCTACTGAGACAATGTTCTTCTCTTCATCGTATGTTGTACCATTGATGTAACCGAAGTCGATGGTTATGCCCTCATTAACCGAGTTGGACAGTGCAAAGTTACCATGACCACCACCTCGAATACCAAACTTGCATTGGTTCTCGGTAATAACTTTCATGATCTTGGAAACATCCTCGGCGTTTGAAGGCAGAACCATACAGTCTGGCTCCAGAGCGGCACTAACAGACCAATAAGAATCTAGTCGGTCATTCCACAAAGTCTGATCTCTGGTGACGACCTTGTCTCCAAGACCGGCTTCGCTTAACAGAGCAGCGCACTTGGACTTGGTGTTAGTCATAATGTCTGTATGAAGAGGATAGGAGAGATGATCAATGCTGATAAGTCATGCAGATTCAGAATGATGGATCAAGAGGCACGAAGGAAGTAAATAGTGTCAAAAGCACTCGTCCAAGCGTCCCGATCACCAACAGTGTTTCGAGTATACAGAAAGGATCTTCAACTTACGCATTGTTCAGGACTTTGAAGAACCTTGACACCAGCGGTTACGCTCAAGGCGGCTCTGGCAGCGATATGGTCGAGTTTCATTGTTGCAACCGTATGATGTATGAATGGAGAGGTGAAAGGGATACCCTCGATGTTAGTAGTAATGATATTGATGAAGGGAATAGAGAGAGGTAAGGATCTACAGGTCACGCTTGGAAAGAGAGATCGTCTCTTTATTAAACAAAGACTACTGCGGAAATTGATAATCCTTTACGGATACTGGAGTTAAAGCCGAAGGGGGCAAAGGGGAAGCTTGGCCTTCCTACGGATAGAGGAGACGGTAATACTATTCCTCATATTGACTCAGTTGTCTGTCTGTCAGTGCAAAGCATAAGGACTGAGGTGAACTGCCACCGTAAGGTCCCACTGGAACAGGTCATATACAACGGAGGAAGATATCTACTTTAAGAATGGCAAGTCTTGGGTGTCTCGGACCTTGTCGAATTAGCTGCAGTATCTTGAACTACACGCGGTAGAGAGCATCTCATCTGGCTTATGAGAATCTAGGACACCGCCAAGGGCTGTTTCGGCACTGTCCCTCGCCGTACTGATGCGCCTGCAGAGAGGTTTCGATCATCCTTGATGGAAAAGTGATATCTGATATGCTGTAAGAGACCTCGGTTAGGCACCGTCTGACTAGTCGGAGGACCTTGATAGGAAGGCAAATGAGCTCTTGGTACCCCTGTATTACTCCACAGATGCGGCGCAGGCTCAAGTACCGGGGTCTTTGAAGATAGTCTACAGGGGTTGAAGTACCGTAGATGTGGTATGTAAGTTCTATGTAAGGGCCTCGCATAACAGGAGGAGTCAGGTGATGAAACGTTGTTGATAGACCCTTATAGCATATAACTTAGCCATACAATTAACTCTGGGTCATTCATGCGTTGTTTTCTTATTCCCATCAGGATGGTTTTTCTGGAGTGAGCCGAGGACCGAGAGCAAAATGGCCCACATAGTTTCTTGGTATTGTTGATCAACTACATCCTTACCGGCAACTGATCTTCATCAATTAATTCCCCAGGGGCTTTTATTCCGTAGCCAAAGCCACGGGAGTGTTTAATTCCGCAGGTTGACAGGTGCTTTGACGATTCACAAAATTCTTTAATTAATTTCCTGGGGCTCCAGGTAAACGAGGCGGGCAGTATAATGAGGGGAGGCTGCCCAAAGACAAGAGAAAAGACACAAGCCTATTGTCCATCCATTTGGGAAGGAGAGTAACGAATAGAGACAGGAATAACTAGTCTATCCCCTGATCAATCTCAATCGTCAGTCTTGGTAACAGGGCAGTCGATGGGCAGGGTATATCCTTGGCCATATCGAACATCTCTACTGGGCGTCGAACGATTAGGATTCACCTGACCTGAACTTTACGTTGAAGGAACTTTTCAATTTTTACTGACACTTCATCGTAAGTGAACCAGTGACGTATGGATCGGAAATCGGAATGATTGCCTTGAAGAGTTTCCAACTCGCAGACGAAGCCTCGAATCATAGGCTGTCGTCGGTTCATCTCAGTATCCTTGCAATCTCCTGCATGAGTAATTAACACACATGAACTACTCAGATCGATAATCCCGAGCAAAAGTAAAAATTAAAAAGGATGCGTTCATAATGTTCTAGAAGTTCAGAGATAAGAATACTGCTACTCTGTCATATAGGGCTTTGCATAAACGGTGTTCCCGTAAACGTACCATTCAAACACCTTAAACAAAGGAGATATAAACTCATTTAGGTTCGCTCCGAATACTCCGACAGAGTCCTCCAACCGAACGAACCCTCTTGGCGTCCTGGCGATCCTGCTTCTTCGAAAGTCCCTAGCTTCCTTCGGCAGTCCAAAACACTTACCTTTTCAGGACTTAGTCAAGACAAGTTCCTTCATGCATACATGGAGTATCTTGCTAAGTTAAGTTATCTGTTGACTGTAACTGGGCCGAAACACTCGGACTGTTACCGTCACTGGCCGGATCGGCAGCCCATGCTTCTGTAACTACCTTATTCATGGGATTGAGAGTGCGGAATAGGTAAGATCTTTGGAGGGAGACAAGGATAGTAGGTGTCTTGGTTCCTGAGACTTGGCTTTCGTTTGGGTAAATCCCCCTGTTGGGACTCTTTGTAAAGCCTATCATCGTGTAATAGCGCCGGTAACTCGTGGCGAATAGAGGATACAACCAGTATAAACACCCCCGTCATTGAATATCAATGGAGAAGGATTTAGAGCCGCGAGTTTCATCTAAAATAGTCTGCTTCTCCTCTTATACCCAGATCTCTCTCTCGCTTCTTCCTCTCTCTTCAGATCTGCCTCTACCTCGATCTCGACAACCACACTCCTTTATATTAACAAACCCTCCAAAAGATGACGACGATAGACGGTGTTATGGTGCTCCTCCCACCACCGGAGGGCTACGTGGTGGACTTCGATAACCCAGCGAGACAAGGCATACCGGATGCTTACTTCATTGCTGGATTTGGGTTGGCCATTAGTTTTCTGTTCTTCATGCAGAGGATGTATGTCAAGGTGTTTCTTGTGGGAGGTTTACAGTTGGATGATTGTAAGTTTGTCTCAGTCTGTTGGTTCATCGAATCGATCGAGTTTCTGGGGGTGCTGGGATGTTGTTGACGTGATGGGATCGGCATTGACGAGATGAAAATGAAATTATGCTGACCACTTGGGTAGATTTACTCATATTATCATATGTACGTGCATAAACACAGCAGTTACTGGTGTTTGCGACTATACATGGCTTACACAACGAGATGGTTGTGGGAAAGATGCTGACTGACACTCATAGTTAATGGCTGTTACGACAGTAGCATGTTGTATTCGTGAGTACAACCGGATACCCCTGCGTCTAGAGATCTAATACTGACAAGACAATAGACATGTTTGCAGCAGGAGCTGGTGGTGCTCACGCTTGGGAAATACCTATCTCAACATTTAACATATACCTAAGGGTTGGACTCACTTGAACTTCACTTCGAATACAATCGCCAACTGAACTAACAACGAAGCAGGACGTCTACATATCCGCAGTAATATACGTCCCCTGCGGTTCTCTCGCTAAAATCGCCCTCCTCATCTTCTATCTCCGCCTCTCTCCTCAACGATGGTTCAAGATCGCCGTCTACGCCTCCATGGTCTTTATCATCGGCTACACCATCGGTCTATTTTTCGCCCTTCTACTCGCATGCGCCCCTATGAACAAGAACTGGGACGTTCTCGTTGAAGGGACTTGTGTCAATCTTCCAGCACTGTACTTCGCCACGGCAGCAGTCAATATCGCCAGCGATATCCTGCTCTTCTTCCTACCGCTTCCCATGGTGTGTCAACTTCAGTTGCCTTTTAAGCAAAAGATTGGATTGATGGGCATCTTTACGATTGGATCTTTGACTGTTATCACCTCAATTGTGAGAATGTCACTTTTACCGGGCATGTTGCAGAGTATGGACTTGACTTGGGTTATTGCATACCCGAGTATCTGGATGTAAGTATTCCTCTGAACTCATCTCTAAATTACCTATTCTGACTTCAAGTCTAGTATCGTCGAGTCAAACCTTATCATCACATGCGCTACGATGCCAACCCTCCGCAAGTTCTTCAAACACGTCGCTCCCAAGCTCATCGGCGAGTCTCGCTATGGCAGCAAAACAGGACGATCCTCAAAATACGGCAAACCAGACACAGCAGCCTCCAAGCACTCGATCCGAGGAACGTTCGGACCACCATCATCTCAGAATCGACGTAAACGAACAAACTATTCACAATTCGACGAAGAGAACAGCCCACCAGCTGACGAGTTTGTTATGGGACCCGTCAAGGGTGTGGGACATAATGTCAGTGCGAGTAGAGGAAATGCCGACGATACGCAAATAGCGGCTGGATGGGGAGACTCGGATTCAGAGAAGGGAATTGTTGAGGGGACGATTAAGCCGGCTATTATGCAGACCAAGACGGTAACGGTGCAGTATGAGCGTTCACTATGATACCAAGTGACATGGTTTGGGAGGGAGTTTATAGGTAACGGTAATGGAGGAGGTTCTTTATATCACGGTCTTTGCAATTCTAGATACCACCAAGCAACAATTCCTTTTGTATTATATAGTCTACAGTCGTTGAAGAATACTAGAACTTTCAGTTTACTCTACTTTAAACTTGACTCATGATTACTTTGCTGATTTCTATGATACTAAGAGTTGCAGTCTATGCTATTTCCTATTGGCTTTCGACCGATCTAATCACTAACGATCTGATAACAAAAGGTTCACTAGTGATTTAGGTCCCAGTTGGAGGCGTTATACCTTAGTTTGACAGTTAACGCAGAGCTAAAGGGACCCTAAACACTGGCGGCTTATCACTTGAAACTATGGACAGTTGAATAACGATTACTAGAAGCCTCAACTCTGTACTTGTCTCTCTCTCTCTGAAAGAAACAAAGTCTTGTTTTCTATTTCTCTTACCTTTTCATATTAATCATATCTCACCGCAATCTGAACCCGATCGTGAGGCTTTGCAAAGAAAAAGCAAATCTCGATTCTGACAGCAGAGCTCATTTCAAAAGATCAGCGATCAATGTCAAAGCGCAAGCTCAACTTTGGGTCACGACAGAACCAGGGGCAAGGACATGAAGATCTGATCGGCATCATTCAATTGAATTGACTTTCGGGGCTGATCGATTGGAGAAATTGCCAAAACCTGAGCCTCGGGTTTGCGTTGAACCCTAACATCCATATGGCAATCAATGATCGTAACCTGGTCCAACAAAGCAGTTCTTACGGCCCAATTATGACCCTTGGTGAAGCTCTAGTCGCTAGCTGATCGACAGCCGTCGGTTCGGTCCTAGACTGAGTTTTTCCCGTAAAACAGCCCATTAAAAATCTCTCACATAAACCTGGCGACGGTGTCACAGGCTCCCTCTGGCAGTCTCCGTAGGATTCTCTTCCAAACCAGGTTACAGCATGGGGGGGCAGGGTTAGTAACCTGGTTACGTACAGCGACAGGCAACATCAGGTGCAGGGGAAGATCTCAATGTTACAGAATGTAGATCTTGGCATTCAGCCAGGACAAGGGTTAGACTCCAGGGGGGATGGATACTCACGTTCACATGCTTGCAGTTGTATCAAGGACTTTGACCCGCAAATCTACGGAACCGATATTAGTTTCGAAGCGAGAAGATTCAGACGAGACTTACGAATTACTCTAAGAGAGTGAATACTTTGTCACCCTATAGGAAGAATAGCTGTATACGAAAGAACCAATTGAACCAATGGCAAGACAAACTAACAAGAACAACTTATTATCATTTACTCCAGTGTATGTTAATTATCGCTACCAATACAATGACTCTCCTAAGCCCACGCCTCCTTAATCATATCAGCCGCCTTCTCACCAATACCATAAGCAGGCATTTGGGTGTGTCCGTTGTTCACAGTAGGCATAATAGAGCAATCAGCGACTCTCAGTCCCTTAACACCGTAGACCTGCAACTTCTCATCAACTACAGCCTTAGGGTTGTCCTTCTTGCCAGCAGCGCAAGTTCCACTGGCGTGGTAGCAAGTAGTAGCGTTATCCTTGACATATTCCTTCCAGTCATCGCGGGTCTTGTGTTTGTGGTGAACCAAGTCAGAAGGCCACGAGCCCTTTACGATGTCTTTTGTACCAGCACCTTCGACGATGATCTCGTTGCCGAAAGCGCAAGCCTCGGCGAGGACTTCGAGGTCCATGGGGTCGGAGAGGTAGTTGCAGTCGACAACGGGGATGGCTGTGGCTTCGGCGTTACGGAGGGTGACGGTACCGCGGGACTTGGGGGCGAAGAGCTCAGCGATCATGCTGAAGGCGTGGTTTCCGTTAATAGGGAATTGGTCGAACTGCTTGGGGCCGCCGTAGCATTCGGTAGTGAAGAACTCGACTTGAGGCTGCTTAGGAGACAGACCCATGGGATCGCGACCTTCCTTTCGGGGAGCGTTGTTCCAGATCTCAGAGTCCTTGAGACGCTCGTCAATACGGGCATAAGCAAAGATACCAAAGGGAAATGCAGTCATGGGTCCCTTCTTCTCCTCCTTCCACTGAGTAAGAGCCTTAGCCAGGGCATCGCCGTGGTAAACGAGAGAGTCAGTTGTGATACCCTCCTTCTCAGTCTCGTAGAACATAAACACGATCAAGTGATCCTGGAGGTTCTTTCCAACACCAGGAAGGTCGACGAGTGTAGTAATGCCATGCTGCTCAAGCTCCTCCTTAGCACCGATACCTGATCGGTTAAGAATGTTAGGAGAACAGTAAGCTCCTCCACTGACAATAACCTCCTTAGCAGCCTTGAGCTCAACAACAGTGCCATCAGGCTTGACAGCACGAACACCAGTAGCCTTGAGGTCACCGTTGGCGTCCTTCTCGATAAGTACCTTGTCGACGTGAGTCTCAACCATGAGGTGGAGGTTGTTTCTAGGCTTTTGCTTGGTGATAAAGTCTGCACTTGTGGTACGAAGGCCCTGGTGGACTGTTCTAACTGAGTGACCGCATCCATGGGGGTTCTCTCCTGTAGAGAACATGTCGTGGTCCATGGGGAGACCCTTTGAGACCATGGACTCTGCGATCATGTTGGAGATGGGAGCCAAGTCATGGGGCTCAGTGTGGACAAAGCCTTCATGGCCGTGAGATCCCTTGGTCTCCTTGAACCAAGGTTTTGTGTGAAAGTGCTCAGCCTATGCCACAGTCAGTCTCTTATTTGTCGCAAAAAGCTTCAACCCTTCTGTGATAGAATTGTCACTGTTGAGTATCAATAGTACATACCTTGGCCATGTACTTGAAAAAGTCCTCACCGCTCCAGCCAGGAAGGTTCCAGTCATCATAATCTTGTTTCTATAGGATATCAGTACGTTGGGCATTGCTAACACGGAACCATGAACTTACCATTCCCTTAACCATCAAGGTGCCGTTGCATCCTGAAGAACCGCCAAGGAACTTTCCTCGGCTGAGCTTAACTTGACGGTCATTGACACCAGGACCTTGCGTAGAGACGACATTCCAGTCAGTCTCCTTGTCAAAGTTCAGAGACCATCTGCCGACTTGTTAGTCTGAGTCTCTCCTCGAGTGGCGAGTGAGTACTTACCCTCCAACCATGTGGACGTTTTCGAGATGCTCATTATGTTGACCCGCCTCGATGACGAGAACCTTGACGTTGGGATCTTCAGCAAGACGTGCAGCAACAACGCATCCAGATGTGCCGCCACTGTGACGAGTTGAGTCAGTAAACTGTTGGTTCTAATATGCATTATCACAATGTCTGAGCGATTTAGGCCAAGACTTACCCGCAGACAATAAAGTCATATGTTGTTTCCGGAACAGCCATATTGTTGGTTTAATTAAGTAGGTGATTTGGGTTAAAGGAAGAGTATAGTATAGTATAGCTGGGGAAGTATAAGGCGGAGATGTACAAGTCAAGAAGACCACGTCTGTATGTAGGTGTTTAGATTTCTCTTATATGTGATAGCCTCAGTCCAGTCCCACTAACGTATTGACCACCGCCTATACCATCGACGAGGAAACGAAAGGAAGTGGTGCCACTGAGCAACCTTGTCCTTGTCCTGTGTTGCCTCGCCTTACCATTGAGGGGGGTTTCAAGGGTTCATAAAAATGAAAAGGATTCGTAAAGGTGTAGCAGAGATATGCAAGAGAGATCCATCATACCAAACCGAATAAAGACTCTGGGCACACTTCTGTTTCTCTACGCTGTCTTATTCCCTTAGCTTGACCCTTAGCACGGCCGGTTTCCGTAGTTCCTGACCTGACAAGGACCCTTAAAGGGTGTCGGACAGTCTCAGTTGCTGAGTCGAACCAACAAGATGCAGCGCTGCATGTGCTATGCTATGTTATGCTAACTGTTACATGGCAAGGATGGGATGTCAAGAGCCAACAGACTAACTACCCCTGTAGATACTCTACTACTAACAGGTAGATAATCAACTACAAATTAGGTGTTGTAGCCACTAAACTTGACTAAACTTAGCTGAAGATTGTCTCCATCTCGGAAACCCTCAACGTTTCCCCCAGGTGAACCAATCGGGGAAGGCCCCTCGACTTATTCAAGTCTTTGATCAACAACGTTGCATTGCGGGACAAAAGAAGCATAAACCCGCCGTCAAAGCCGGTCCGGAGACAGCACAGACCGGGCCCATGGCCCTCGTAAATCCCCTATTCTTCACGCATAGCCGGAAGTTCTTGGGTTCTTGGCTACAGGGGAGTTGACTCCATCAGTACACATATAGAGTCCTGTTGGTCATGCATCTTCGGCACTTGACAGTCAGATTTGAGGCGAATGTCTCAGCTTTGATCTTGATCTTCCAGAAAGTAAGAACAGAAGAAAAAAGAACAAACAACCAACAGACATAAAAAAGCCGCTGACGACGTTGCATGTACGTATCTCGGGGGTAGAGCCGTAGAGGCTAGGGGTTAGCGGCTTGAAGATCTGCGTGTCTAGCGAGTTGGAAGGCTGAGTTTAGTTCCCATTGACCCAATTCTCCAGGCATTAGACGCATCAGTGGATCTGAGCACGTCCTGGATTACTTTTCTTATTTGTTCTAGCGGGGCTTTCATCCTCTTGGCATTATCATTTCCTTTGCTTTTCCTACAAATCTGTACTAGAAGCAACCAACAGTGACCGTTTTCCCTATTATCCCCCCACGGATGGCGTTGATCTCTAAACAGGGTCTCGAGTAATGGCAATGCACTGACTGAACTGAGGCTTAGAGGGTAATACCCGTTGTCGTAACCCCTGTCTCTATCACTTACAAGGGACCAACTAACGCTGTGGATCTGCACATGCAACGACCAGGTTCTGGTGAAGAACAAGGAGCAGAACGACAGGAAGGACTCCAAACGAACCGGAAAAATGGTTCGAGATTACATTGCGACTTGTCTGGAGAAGTCCAGGGTTCAAGGATCACAGGCCAGAACCGAGTAACTGTAACAAGTCTGGAGTAGTAGTACTGCGGATTAGAGTACATAATGACAACTCCCTGATACTTTACCTAGAGAAGCAGGTAATCAACTTCATCAATCCGATATAGACCAATAGCAGTCGACTAAGTTATGCAACCAAGGTTGTCCAGCTTCCGATCCACCGGATCTCCAGTTTATTTCCTTGAAGGAAGTGAAAGTGCCGCAGCGGCAAGGAGGCGAAGGATCCATCCATCATGATCGAGCGTCAGGGTAACAGAAAGACTGTCTGCTGAAGCCCAAGGTGTCAGAATAAATTGATCTAAATGCTAGTCTAAAATGGTATGAACTGACTGATTACTTTGTCCTCGGGGCTCGTAGCGGGCAGTTCTTCTGACACCCTGACGTCGAGTTAGAGTATAGGTCGTTATCCTCAGACGAGGCAAGAAAGGCAAGGCAAGACCACGAGATGGTCAATGCCTCTATGAAACTCGGCCAAAAGGGGGGCGTGAAGAATCCTACAGCTACGGAGACGACGTAGTTACAGACACTACCTGGTACCTTGATACGTACAGTCGTAACTTGCTCTCCGTATGGGTGACAGCGTCGTTAATTAGTTAATAACATGGCTATGCCTGCTATTTCCAGGAACCGCCATCGTTGCAATTCCCGAATCACATAAACGTGGCTGACATCTGCCGTATTACTTACATTAACAAACGCCATCGCTGTCTCCATTCTGCATCTTCGACTCCTTCAAGTTCAACCCCGTCACTCCTTTTGCTTTGCTTTACCTTGTCTTGTCTTTGAGCACCCGTCAACATGCCAGCCTCTCCTTTTCAAACAGAAGCCTGGATAGAATATGGCCTTGGAACATTGGTCCTACTCCTACGATACTTTGCAAGATGGAAGACAGTTGGCTTCAAGGGATATCAAGGAGATGATTACTTTGCTCTTGTAGCGTTAATCTTCTGGACAGTATGTCATCACTATCTTCCACTCTCAGCCTCAATTACTAACAAAATCACCAAAGGCAGAGTTAGTCATGTTGGAACTCATCGGTAGGATCATTAGACATTGTCTCTGTTGGTTCGCACAACTAATCCCTACAAACAGGTCAATCCGGCACCAACATTGGCGTTACCGACGAGATGGGCGCCAACATGTCAGCCGCAGAAATTGCCAAGCGAGAATTTGGCTCCAAGTGTCTCCTTGCAGGATGGAACTTTTACGTTACTCTAATCTTTTGCTTGAAGGGAGTTATGCTCTGTCTTTACGGCCGCATGACGTACGAACAACCAGTCCTTTCTGTTATTAACATTTACTAACATAGTTGTTTATAGACTTGGTCTTTGGCAGAGAAAGATTGTCATCTGGACACAGGTCGGAACAATTCTCGCTTACCTCAGTGTCCTTGCTGCTATCTGGGGTCATTGCACACCTGTTGAGAAGAACTGGCAGATTTATCCCAACCCTGGTGGTAAGTTCTTACTACTTACTTATCAAGAGCCAAAAATCTAACAATTACAGATGCTTGTACACTCGCTGTTGCCAACTATCTCACCTTGGTTGTCTTTAATGTTGTGTAAGTTCAACTGCACTCTCGCTCTATACTTGACTAACACAATTAGAACCGACGTCTTCATTGTTGCTATCCCCGTCCCTCTACTATGGGCAGTCAAGCTCAGCGTTAAGCGAAAGATGTTGATTGGCGTTCTCCTTTGCTCTGGTGTTTTCATAATTATCGCAACACTACTTCGCTGCATCTTCTCTCTCCAGTAAGTTCTTCAACTCCCTAACATAACTACCGCTCTAACGATTTAACAGGGACATCAATGGTATCAACACCTCGACTATCTGGGCCATCCGAGAAACCTTTGTCGCCATCATCGCCGTCAACGCCGCCGCTATAAAACCTCTCTTCTCCGCCTCCAAATGGCTCGTCTCCAGCAAGGGAAGCAGTCGCGACAAGGGAGGCAGCAGCTACGTCCATAAGCATGGCCACGCTTTGGCTACGATTGGAGGCTCTGGAATCACTGGAAGCACAGCGAATCGACATCAAAACAAGAAGTACTTGGCGCATCTCGACGACAACTCGAGCGAGGAACACATTGTTGGAAAGCCAGAGTTTGTTTCATACAACAAGAACGAGGTCAGAGCTGGAAGTACGACAAGTGAACGAAGCGACACTCAGGATGGCATTATGGTTACTCGAACTTACGAGGTTTCACCTGGAAAGTCGACTCTGGACGTATAAAATTATCAACTACTTGGGCTATGGAGTTATGTCAAATTGGAGATACCAGGGACTACGTTCAAAACGAACAGGAACATATACACAATTAATTTAATGGGTCAAAATACAGCATCTCAATGCTTCATTTCATGCCATCTTTCTTAAGGATCACAGTATCTACCTCAGCTCAGTCGTCCTAGTGATAGCTCTAATTCCTTCAGTCTCCGCGTTCATTAGCCATTAGCCCCTGAAATGGAGTAATCTTGACCTGAATCTTAGCTAAATGGAATCCATAAGGCGTAGTTAGTGCTGTATTCCTTCTCTGGACCTCTGTAGTCGGTGGTTGGTCAACTAAAGTTCACCTCACCAGACTTGTCTCGGCAGTCATTAGTCTAGCGTCCGTCCAGCTGACAAGGCGTTAGCCTAGTGAGCGATAGCAATAACAGTCATTAGTTATGTCTAGTGGCCTCTAGTTACGTTACGCTACGTTACCGGGTTCAGCAGTCTCAGGTCTTCGAGCCCCTTCACCTGTAGCGTCCAATTGCCGTTTAGTTTCCCCTGAATGATTCTTTTTTTGCCGCGTCAAATCCGGCTGAAGATCTTTTCCTGTGACATGATTCGGGAATAGCTTGGCATCTTCAGGCTTTCGCGTCACTTTTGCCGTAGAACATAAATCTACAGGGGAGCCTGGCTAGTTCAGCATGGGGTTGGAGCGCGGTCCGCAACTCTCTTTTACAGGGGAGGGAGGAGAACCTTTTAACCCTAACAACTTGCTGATATCCTGACCGAGCGTTTCTTCCTTTTGACCGGAAAGCTGGTAAAAGATCAAAGAGATTCTATCATAAGATTCTATCATATTAGAGTTTCGCCAAAAAGCAATTAAGACATGCAGATGGCACTTTGCCTGCCACTGAGATACAAAAGACAGATCTTCAACAGGGCTTCAATACTCCACGTGCTTTGCAATCGAGTGCAGGCCAAGATGATTTGCATGCCTTTTTCGGATTGATGCCATATAGTCGGTGTTCTTCCCTGCCAGCTTGCCCCGGAGTTTAAGTTGTTGATCCAAGACTGACTTGAGTCAGTTCCTGTCATGTTATAGTCATGTGTATACGAACGAGTCCTTGGCCACCAGCAATGTTTCATTTACGAGTCGCAAAGAGAGGCTGTCACCAAATTGTCCGGATGATCAACATGCCAAGTACCTTGGTGGTTGGTGTTGTTGGTTCTGTCGATTCTTTCGGATAATCACCCGTAGGATCTGCCATGAGATCTGGAGGCGCAATCTCACCACCCCGAATGGCTTGTTTATTGCATTGATTCCCTTGTCTCAGGCTTCGGCAAGGCGGTAGATAGATATCCCTGACGCCTCTTTATTGCCTCATCAGCTCGCATCAGCTTGTCCCTGACTGCTTGGCTAGCTCGGGAGAAGGGATATATCAATCTATCACCAACACCGCACGCTAGAACTTCTGGCTCCTGTGATTAGCCTCTGAGTAATTTAGAAAGATGCTAAGCTACGGACCATTTCCTCCTGCAATCTAGAGGTTCATGTTAAATGGTTCTTAAACCAGCCGTGGTGGCAAGGTCCTGTCCTCAATCACTATTCGAGCTCGCTTGGAATGGTTCTGCTTTACCAGACCGTGGATTACAAAACAATGAGCAAGTTTATAAGAGCTAATATATAGATGTACATGATGAGAGATTTCCAAGCGAGTGTGCTTTCTTCCTCCTCATCCACAGTTGCTGTTGGCAGGGCATATCTGCCAAGTTATCCTTCGCCTTCTAGAGAACAAACAAAACTATGTCCTTAGCGAAACGTCCAGTCAATCCAAAACTCCTCTTAGTTCTTTCCAGCCTTCTCAGCACCACTGAACCAGCTCTGAATAACGGGCCAGTAGGTGTAGTGCACGTAAACGTCCGCGACGGCAGCGACCGTGAGGCCTACTTTAGCGTATCGCTTGTTCTGAGGAGAGAGGTTGTTCCATTTGGTCATGAGGGAAGCTGGAGTGCTGCTAGTAGCAGTATTCTGCTTGGGCGAGGTAGTCGAGATATACCTGCGAGCGCCCTGTAGGGCAGAGGTGGAGAAGCGGGTGGTAACAGTGGACATCATGGTGTTTTGTGGGGTTGAAGTTGAGAGTGATAAAGTATTGAAGTTTGTTTGTTGAAGATGATTCTTGATGGTGTTGATTGATTGATTGTTGTGTATTGTGTTTTCCAACTTCTAATCGAGTTACAGATATCCTATATATACATCGTTGACCAACATGACTGTTACACTTAACACCGTTATGCTTAACTGTTAAGCCTAACGACCCACCAACGCCTCGCTCATAAACATAATCAACGTTCTCTATAGTCCAACATTACACATAACCTTATCAACCACCAGGCCTTTGTGGTCGGTTCATCGTCAGTGGTTTGAATGGTTTTCTCAATCGGTCCATTGACGGTGCTGGTCCCAGGCCCACGGGCCGCCTTACACCACCATTAGGCTTAGCCGACATAAATGTAGTCGCATGAAGACTCGAAGCAGGCTTGTTAGGCATTTCTTCTTCGGTGTTCTTATTGTCTTCTTCCTTCCTCGATGGAGGTCTCGGTGGCGAACTAGAGAAGCAAGAGTATGGTTTTCGAGGACCGCCATCATCTACCTTGGGTACATTAGGCTTCGCCAAGGGTCGTCCGGTCGGCAATTTGTGCTTCGCCAATTCTGGGTCAATCGCTGGTTTTGGGGGTTGTAATGCAGATAACCCGGCATGCAAGCTGTTCTGTCGCGACAAAGTTGCCTGATACCGAACCTGCGCAAAAGACTTACTCTGTTGCGGTTGCGGTTGAGGCTCAGGCGGAGGTTTAGGTGCATTGGGTCCTTGGTTAAGCCAACCAAGCATACTTCTCTGACCGACGCCCCGTTTGGTTGATCCCTTCTTCGGTCCTGGCTTCGAGCTGGCCGCCTGCGCTGCGCTTGCTGCAGCTGCAGCATCCAGAGCGACTCTATGAGCTCCGGCAGTCGTAAAACCTGGCAAAGCAGAGACGGTGAAATCGGATGCCTGCTCCATTGTTGTGGCATACTCCCTCTGCCAAGGAAGCTCATCCGTTTCGTCATAAGAAGTAGTAGGTTGCGCAACACGCTGTCGCTTCGGTGCTCGAGAAGATTGTCGACCAGTTTCTTCATCGTACCTATCCACGTTCTTTGGGTCGATAGGGTCAATTGGGAACATGTCATCTTCGATTGAGGACATGGGAGGGAGCTTTCCGAAAACTGTCTTCTCAGATGGAGCATCTCGGCCGAGGATTTTGGCAACACCTTCCACGACTGCTCGGTCGAATGATGGGCCCTTTCTGGCAAAGACCTTGGACGCAAACGGTGCAACGAACGGTGAAAGCTCGACTTTGCTACTCATGCCTTGAGAGCCATATAGTGGACAGCTGAGATACAGCAGCGATTGTGCTCGTGTCATTGCCACGTACAGAAGACGCCTTTCCTCATCTGTATCCTCTGATCTCGAGTGAGGTATCGATCCTGTGTAAACCGATGGCACAAAAACAACAGGCCACTCCAATCCTTTTGCTGCGTGAATCGTCGATATCGTGACTAGAGATTTCTGGTCCTTTGTATCGCCCTTGTTCTGTGCGTCCGATGCGAGCGATACATTGGCCAGGAAGCGGCCCAGCATATCATCATTCTTCACCTGATCAAGGTCCTCGATTTCTGGAAGCGCATCTTCTTCTGGGGCGCCAAAGTCTTTCATGAAGTCGGTGACCAGATTAATAAATTCCTGAACGTTGGCCCATCGTTGTTCGTGATCTTCTGTGTATTCGTCCTCGAGATACTTCTTGAAATCGAGGTGCGTTAGTAATTGTTCTAGCAGATTTACCAGAGTAACGGGGCCACTCTGGCTAATTTCGCTGGCTTGTTTTTGCAAACTCGTAATAGTTCGAATAAGTTCCGTGTTGAGCTTTTGCTCCATTTTAGGTCTGATGTTGGCTTTGGCTTTGCGGTCGCCTCTGCAGTGTTTCAGGATCAAGGTCCAGAGACTCATGTTGGACTGCTCGGCTTCCTCGATCAGGGACTTGACTGTTGCCTCTCCAATGCCTCGCCTTGGTACGTTGATGATTCTGGCGAGCGCATCGTTGTTTTCAGGCTGGCTGACCACTCTGAGATAATCAATCAACACTTTGATCTCCCTGCGTTCGTAGAATTTGTGTCCTCCAATCATTCGATATGCGACACCAGCTTTTCCTAAAGCCGACTCGATGTGCCGGGAAAGAGCAGCGGATCTCAAAAGAATTGCGACGTCTTCAAATTTGAGCATCTCTCCAAACATCATCACCGCTCGCTTGATCTCTGAGACAATCCATTCGCCTTCAGCAGACGAGCTCTTCAGCATTCTGAGTACCGGTCGCGCTCCCTTAGTATGCACCGGCAGCAGAACCTTTTTGTATCGCTTCTTGTCTTGCTGAATAACATCAAGAGATACATCCAAGATGGCCTGTGAAGATCGGTAGTTTTCTTCCAGTGAGATTTCGTCTGTATTAGGGTATTCTCGCAGCAAGCGGAAAAGGTTTTTGACCTCGGCTGATCGCCAACCATAGATACTCTGATCGGGGTCACCAACGATCGTTATTCGTCGGTTTGCTTGAGCGAAGAGTTTCATAAGTTCGTACTGGATGCCGTTGGTGTCCTGGTACTCGTCGATGAGGACAGTCTGAACATTGGAGACGCAAGCCGGGTGGTCTCGAAGCAGTTCAACGCATTTTACCAGAAGGTCATCGTAATCCAGCAGATTTGATCTCTTGAGTTGAGCCTGGTATTCGTCGTAGCATGTCCTGAGTGCCGGGTTCTCCTTTCTGCCTTTCTGCGACGGAGGTGGCACCGCTGCATTTGGGCCTTTCGCTTTCTCTTTGCTAATCCATGCTTTTGCGTGCTGAGGCTCGATGCTAAGACTCAGCCGTTTGCAGATTCTCTGAATAATTGCCCTGGAGTCTCCATCATCCGCGATGCCAAATTTCGCCTCCAATCCGATCCGGTTTCCGTATATGGACAAATATCTTCGTGCGATCGAATGAAACGTTCCAAGCACAATTTTCTTCTCGCATTCTTCGCCCAGTATTTTTCCGATTCGTTCTTTCATCTCCCTGGCGGCCTTGACGGTAAACGTTGCGACGACCACGTCAGAAGGGCGATAGCCGACTTGTTGGATAAGCCATACTACGCGCGATGTGAGAGTGTGAGTCTTTCCACTTCCGGGGCCAGCAAGAATGGCAACAGTCGATGCAGTTGATGTTACGGCGCGGCGTTGCGCCTCGTTCAGCGATTGAAGAATCGCATCTTGTGTGATCGCGGGCATGTTGGGTGCGTGGACGAATCCACGGAATGATGTCGATCAGTAGAGGAGAAAGGTATCATCGAAACATACAGGCCCATGCGAAATTTTTGAATGGGATAAATGTTGCTCGAGGTTTCAGTTATAGGTGATCGTGGTTCGCTGCCGCTTTCGATCGAGGGGCGCGTTGATGGACTGGCCCATTAAGGTCCCGCGACGCGCGAAAGTTCGCGACGTCACGTGATCGGTTTGGTCGAACTTACAGGGTAAGTCTCTCTCAAATCATTCCAATTTTATCTCTACAGCTTTAATCCCCATGAATCAATAAGACCACTAGGCCCAATATTTCTTTCGTCTTTCTATGCCATTTGTCTCTACAGATACAGGTCTTGTAGTCAGGAACACCACTATAATCATATCGTTCCTTCACCAATTACTGAGCTCGGCAACCATGAAAGAATCACAAAATGTTTCCGTCTCATATATCATGCTGCTTATCACTACCTACTTCACTTTCACAATACCATGGTCACATTGCAGTTACGCTAAGACCCTAACATCACTATCACTATCACGGTATTGCATCAGTCACCGCTAATCAGCTACAAAAGTTCGTTGCAACAGTGATTCCCACTTTGGTTAATGATCGTTGAAAAGTAAGGTAGGGGAAGAGGGCGAAGATTGACTTGACATGAACTGCCGATTTGAAAGCCCTACTGACATCAAGCTCGCATGCTTAACTAATTGCCAAAGAACTCGCACATCAATGGGTATGTCATACAGTCCAAGGCGGCAACTCAGTATTGTGGATCAACTTCACTTACACGCAAGCTGGGTTTACACAAGACAAAATCCTCACCGCATCGAAATATGTTTTAGCTTTGTATCATTGTCCGTCATGGGAGTTGTATTAAGATTGTCACGTCTCCAGTAAGCCGTCACCAACCATAACGCTCAAGTCACTTCACCAGGGTAGTATGAAGTTATAGTCGTGCAATAGTAGTGCGACTTTACACAATAGGCGCCGAGACCATCACTTCTATTCGAGGGCATCAACAACGCCATCGCTCTAGCAATGCCGAATAACCTGATGTCACACCAAGAATAAGAATAAGACCTCATTCGAAGATTTTATCACATCACATGATGAGAAGCCGAGTGGGAATATCCCACATGGTCCAGGGCCCGACAGCATGGAAGACGCAGGCAACACGCACAATTGGGCCTCAAAGCAACCCTAACGGCTTCGCCTATGCCGTTAGCTGAGTGATAGATCAACGGTTTTCACCTATCACTGGTCAGTAACGATGTGCAGATTCAGGAACGTGAAGTTTGACCCCTCTTGGTGATGATGAGGACCCTCACCCTCCCTCACCTTCACTCAACTAGCATGGATCGCCCCGCCCCGCTCGGAACCCTTCTGCCCTTTAATGCCCAGAAACGACAACCATAGAAAAGCTTTAAAAAGAGAGGATAAAAAACGCTGCAGTGTTCAGTATCCCGGCATATTGGATCCTAGAGCCAATTAATCAATCGAGATATGTGGATATCGGTGGTTGGTGGTGGTAGCTCAACACCAATCAATCGCTGGCACACTATATCGCCCAGCGGTTACCCATCCAATCACGTCTTGTAGATGGCCTCGTCACACTTCGACCCTCACATATCGCCTGCAACCACTGTTGCCATCACCAAGGGTATTGAGCTATTCTCGGGCGCCTCCTCATGCGTGCGTCTGCGATTCGACCACTTCCAGAGGACTGGCGTTGCTCCTCCAGCGACTCAGCATCCAGACCTGGATAGTCCAGCGGCTAACGCATGGTGATGGACGATCATGACCCAGCCCGCTATATACCTCGTTGAGACCGCAAGTTCCCTCTTCCGTGCATGATGTTCTTCTCCTAGTGTTTCGTCTCATTGTGTTCAGGAGGTCACATCGCACAAGCTGGATCCTCCATAAAGAATAAGTGTCTCGCCTTCGACCTCGTTTCCCACGATGCTTCTTGAAGGTGCTCGCTTGTCTCTATTGCCCGGCCTGCTACTACTACATCTGTCACTCTTTGCAAGTGCTCAACCTGGTCCTCTTCTATCCTCGGTGCTCGAAGCCCGGGACACAGACAGGCCTCTACCAGGACCTGTAGATACAACATATCTTCCCGCTCAGATCGGTGGTATAGTTGGAGCATACGCCGTCTCATTGGTGCTGGTCGCCATAACATTGCTTGCTCTATCCAAGAAGCGTCGCGAACATATATCAGCTGGAATCGACGACGCCGACTTCGCTGTCCGCAAAGACATTGTCAGCCCCGACTTTCCGCCAGTAGCGCCTACGTCTCTGAATATCATCACCGACCCCGAATTCTTCAAGCCAGGCCTTCCGGATTTTCACGAAGGTGGTAATCCGTATATTCACCCGTCACCAAACTCGAGCATTGGAGCACCCGGCACAAACCCTTTCGTGGACCCTCGCGTTGTCGCAGTAGACAGAGTCATGGCTCAATCTCAGCTTGAAGACATGTACAAGCACGTGCTTGAGCATGAGGATGCAAAGAAGAGAGGAGTTGTATACGAGGTTCCTCTTCCTCCCACTGCTCACCACCAACCACGACCTTCGGCATCTGGATCGGCTTTGTCCCTGAAGTCTTCGACATCATCGCCCTCAAAGAGGGAGAAGAGTAAGCCGGCGACCCTCAATCTTTCGGCCTCTCGTGAGGAAAAGACCCAGTCAAGGACCTCTTCATTCCTCTCAGCGCTTCGATCTCCTAAGAAGAAGGCGGTTAAGGGCATGAGCATCTCATCACCTCTCATGACCCCACAGACTGGTGAATTCCCTCGCCAGGAATACCAAGAGATGAACGCAATTCCTCCCCGGCAATATGCCCCGGCCGCTCCGCCGCCGGTCCCCACCAACCAGGCCCCATACGGATCTCCAGCTTTCCCGCCCAAGGCCCATGCGTCCCTCCCAACCCCGGATATCTCACCCGAAAGTGTCTTGAGTATCGATGAGCGTATCGGAAACCAGCTGCCTCCTCCTGGCCACCAACGACAAGTATCATATGCTCCTTCAGAGCGTGATCCTGAGTCCGCCACCTCGGAGCACTCTCAGGTACCGCTTGTCGGGTTACCATCTTCTCCAAAGCCTGGTGCACGATTCCCGTCCGGGACTCTCCCATCTCTCCCTGCATCGCCAAAGCCTGGTCAGACCTTCCAACGCGCCAACGCACCATCAGCTGTCCGCACTGGTGGTTCTCTGCCCTTGCGTGCCTATGAGCCAGCGCTGGCCTCGCCTAACACCATTGCTCAGACTACCAAGCAGACAGTGTTTGAGAGGAAGGGACCCTTATCGCCTAGCGGAGCAATGACTCCCCATACAGCTGGTGCCGTACCGTACTCACCCTATCAACCCTTCACGCCATGCATGCCAGTGACACCGTCACTGATTACCAAGGAGGACCGAAAGAGGATGAGACGTATGGTGCCCAAGACTCCGACCCTGGAGATGGTGCAGAGCTCAGAGGACGTTTGGTAAAAGAAACAGGCCGGTTGGTTGGAGTTTGTGAGATGATTTACGGGGTATTACACTGCATTGTTTTCCTAAGATATCACGGGTTATGAAAGAGACGGATCTTCCCGGTTCAGTCAAATGAAATGCTTAGAGCTAGCTCACGGGCTCGCGGGGACTTATTAGCAACGGCCGCAAGGACCAGAACAACTTTATTCGCATAAACTCTTTTTTTGTATATCACATTTATTACCTTCAGAATACGGATTCGGTTTAGATTGAATTGGCTTTCGATACATCCCACAGTGTGTAGAAATGTTTCTCCTGAATACAACGCGTTGTTTATTCTCCCCTGATCGATGGTCGCTAATCGGAGACCAAACAAGCCATTTAAGCCATTTAATGCAATGTCATATTAGAAAGCGACAAGCGTCGAAACTAACGACTGACGCGAGTTTGATCTTCGATATGGATAATCTGGTTCTAACCTTTCAAGATCAGGAGTCAAGGGTTTCGGACAACATCTGTCGCTTTGATCATTTCGTGGCGGCGGGGCGACCTGGGAATAGTTCGCCGTGGCGGTCGCTGCTGAGCGGCAGGGCAGCTGAAATATCCGGCAGCTAAGCAAAATACGGAAGAAACGCTCGCATTTCTTGTTCAGCTCGGGTTCGTAGGCGAGGCAGGGCCTCGACAGCTCGGTATTTGTAGGTATGCTGCTATCCGTCCACCATATGCAGTTTGCCGCAGCGATGGTTGTACAAGACAGTAGGTCAAGCATATAATGAACTGACTTTCAGATCAGCTCGGGTTCCTAGAAACAAGGCTTCGCTTGCTATTGGCAGCCGTTGCCATCAAATACCTGCCCAACGATACTCAGCTGCATCCGCGATGCCGGGATCCCGTCGCTTGGGTTGTGACTACCGCTGGCTGGAATGTATAAGTTTTCGTCAAGCACACGAGGCAATGAATGTATGGGCGTGAGACTCGCGTGGCTGGCCCGAGACAAGCTTAGTAGGTAGTGCCACGGAATTGTTTCCTTTCGACAGTGTGCTGTAGGACACTAGTTATCTCATGGAGATAACAAGAAGTGCGAAAACAGAATCGATATCTGCGCGTAGTGATGACTTCATCTTCATGATACATAGTAATTGTTGGGTATTTCATCGAGTAATTGCTTTTTGAAGGACAAACCCCTGGTTCTTTTCTTGACAGGCAAGGGTCTCTCATTCCAATCCAAGCAATAAAGTTGACATGTTCCTAGTGACAACCGATGAGTCTAGATGGGGAGCACAGTGTAAGTTTCGGGCAAGCATTGTCTGAGACAGAAAGTCGGGTGGACGACAGAAGAATCGTTTTCTAAGGCTTAGGCTACAGTTATGAAATTGGCCAAGTGCTCGTCTAAGCCAGCATAGGGTGACCAAATTATTTCGTCTTTTGTAATCTCGGGATCAATTCTTCTGATAGCCTGAGGAAAGTGCACCAAAAAGAGGGACAGGAACCAAGTCTACTGTGTTTGTTAGATCGCTAAAACTGTATAGTCTAGGCCGTCAATCCTCCATTTTGCCCCCTCCTCCGGGGACGTGTAGTGTCTCAGTTGCTGGACCAGATCCTCGGCCGCCCCAATCAATAGTGGTTTTACACACTGTATTATAGCCAACAACAGACAGCGAGTGAGTGTTCGGTTACAAAATGGAAGGTGGAACCCACGGGAATTCGTCACTCGCTTGACCTTAGTATCCGTATTTCTTTAAAAGAACGAGCTTGGCCAAGCGCGGACTCGACTGGGCGTCACTGGGCTGATAC
The DNA here is from genome assembly GCA_004367095.1 of Fusarium nanum. NCBI lineage: Eukaryota > Fungi > Ascomycota > Sordariomycetes > Hypocreales > Nectriaceae > Fusarium > Fusarium nanum. The sequence continues at coordinate 46,804 of QGDY01000025.1, forward strand.
CCGGTTACCATCGTACGATTTTCCGCCCTCTCCTCAAACTGAATTCCTTGCATCCATCGCTCGCCTCCGAATCTTTGCTCAAATTGCACGTTATTTTCACCAGCAAAAATATCAACCGTCGCTTGCCAGTCGAACCATAATCACCAGACTGCGCTGCTCTTCCCTTGCTGTGGAACCCCTGTACTGTCCTTTCTCACCTGTCAAACATCCGGCAACACCCGCTTAATCATTCGATCACTGAGGCATTGAGACACCATCACTGCTTTCTGGTTACAGCACGCCCTCACCACCGACTCTATACCGACCGATCGAACATCTTAGCATAGCCTAGAGAGGCCTGTCAATTGATCACTGACCCTCATTCAGCACGGTCTTTGCATCATAGCTACAGTAGCTGTCCCTGCGCTGCGCTGCGTTGCGCTGTAACTGTCGCGATCGCGGCCAAGTCCACTCCGCCCGGGACTCGATTCAATCTGCAGCAATAGGTAGTCGGCAGTCCATCAGATCCTTGCTATACCAATTGGTAACATTGTCGGCCAAAGTCGTCGTCTTCCCGAAAGGCCTCGATCTCTAACGGCGACTCCTTCGGGGTCACCCAATTACTGGGTCAATCAATCAGCCCATCGCTACTGCATGGTGCTGGCCCATCATGCCTGGCTCTCACTTCTCTGACATGGCCGACCAAGAGTCCAACGGCCTTTATGGTCTTCAAGATCCGAATCTGGGCTTTGTTGACGATGGCTCGGTCGTGAAATCCGACCCCTCCTCAACCTCCCTGCCCAACGATTCCTCCCGCCCCCAGACCCAGCAGCAATACTACGGCGCTGCATGGCAGTTCACCGGCACGCCCCCTTACGACTCGTACGATCCATCCAGCAGTGCTCCTCCAGCTCAAAGCAACTACCAGACCTCTTGGAATTTCAACCTTGGTGATCAGCAGAACCCTCAACAACTGCCAGTCTCTACCGGAATTGACAGCCTTGCGGCAACCACCTTCAGCCCCGAATCCATCTACGCCGCTTCTGATCCTTCCCTCGGCCAAGGAAACTTTCCAGAGAATCTCGCTCTTCAGCCCCCAATTATTAGCCATCTTACTCCTGCGCTGCAGGAGAAGCTACGCAATATCGCCATGCCGCCTCATCTCCAATACCACTCTCCGAAGAGCGCTTCCAGCCCCGACTCAGCAAACGGCGAGCTTGTCAGAAGAGGACTTCTCTCATCACCGGATCCTGCCGATGGATCTTCGAAAGCATCCCGAAAGCGCAAGTCTTCCGCCGACCCTGAGGATGACGAGGAGGAAGATGATGGTGACCAACCGGTGAAGAAGACCGCTCACAACATGATTGAGAAGCGATACCGAACCAACCTAAATGACAAGATTGCCGCCTTGAGAGACAGTGTTCCCAGTCTCCGTATTATGTCCAAGAGTGCCCGTGGTGAGGATACGACAGAAGATCGTGAAGAGCTTCATGGTTTGACTCCGGCTCACAAGTTGAACAAGGCCACTGTATGTTGTGTTTTCCTGATGAGATGATTAATACTGATCTATAAACAGGTTTTGAGCAAAGCGACTGAGTATATCCGACATCTGGAGAAGCGGAATAATCGACTACTGGATGAAAATGGCGCTATGCAAGCCCGAATTGCTGCTTTCGAAAAGTTGTTTATGGCTGGTGCTATGAATGGAGGCATTAGCCCTCTCCAGCAACCGCCTACACCTATTCAGTATGCCCAAGATTCTCAACAGTTCGGAAACTCGCCTATGCCATCACAAGAAGCCAACGCGCAGCCTGGTGGAATGATTCAAGTCCCTGACGACATGAAGAGAATTATTTCAGCACAAATGGCCGCTGGTCAACCATATCCAGTACCCCAGCAACAATACAGAGGCGGCAACCCTGCGCTCATCAGACAACAGCAAATTCAGCAACAGCAACAGATGCAACAAAATAGATGGAATAATGCCGGCCCTTATTTCGGCAAACTTATGGTCGGCTCGTTGGCTGGTCTTATGATTTTGGAGGCGGTTCGTGAAGATGAGATCAGTAACGAGAAGCCCGAAGGCCGTGGCCTATATGCCGTACCTTTGCAACTTCTCAAGGCTGCGTCGTCAAGCCTTGACCTAAACGTTGCAGGCTACCATCTCCATACATCTCTTCGAGTTATTCTTTTGCTTGGAACGTTCCTCTGGGTGTTTGTTCCTTCGCTCTTCTCACAAACCCAACAGAAGCCTAAGAAGCCCGAAGCTGGCGTCCTCCAGGCTGCACCATCACTTGCTTCCCCGATCCACGTTCGTCGACAGGCTTGGCTCACTGCTATCCAGACTGTCTGGGTTCCCCGCCACAATTTCTTCCTTGAGGCTGCAGCCCTCATTCTGAAGACTCTCAAGCTCAGCCTTCGTAACGCAATTGGAATTCACGGTTATCAGGCCATTACCGGTTTGACACAAGAGCAGGAGACTGCCCGAGTTCAGGCCTGGAGCATTGCTCTTGACTCACAGTTGGCTGGTGGTGATGTCGAGATCAACAAGAGCCGCCTTGTTCTCACTTTCCTTGCTTCTGGGACTCTTCCTGACACACCTGCGAGACTCATGCTCAAGGCACTCCACATTCGTGTTCTTCTCTGGGATCTTAGCCAAAACCGGCTGCATCTTGGAGTAAGCAACATTATCGCTGCTAAGCTTGCTCGGGCCAAATGGAACGAGGCCCGCCAGCTGAACCGTCTCCTCACTCAACTTCACCGCGAATCTACCGAACAGCACGACGACGACCTTCCCGATCATCTCGCCATGTTGGTTGAGCAAGACTGTGACGAAGTTCTCAACGATGATGTCATTCAACGCGCACACAACCTTGCCTTCAATGCCGATACCGATTACAATGTTGCCGCCCCTATGGATGGCATGGACGCTGTCGTCGACGATACCTCCATTGGATCCCCTCTCGATGCTGTTGCTGCTTGGTGGTCCACCCAAACCCTGCACCGAATCTTGGTCGCCACGATGGAAAAGGATGAGGAGACCCTGAGCAACAAGGTCGAAGACATCGAACTCGCTATCAAGATCGCACCTATTGGATCTACCGCTCAGGCTCGAGCCATTGTGGCACGCGCTGTTCTCGTTGACAAGGCTCGTGGCGCTAACATCGCCTCTGCCTTGCAGTCAATGGGTAACGAAAAGGTTGACGCTCTTCTGAGCACTTCTATCTGTGTTGTTGATTCTAGTTTCCAAGCCTCTACTTCCGATTTCCGACTAGCCCTTCGCTGTGCCATGGCAATTGCTCATCTCCGACGCGTCGAATGCACCCCTGGCAGCACCCACCAAGGTCTGCGAATGATCGAGTCAATCATGACACGCGGTAATGCCTCACAAATGTCTCTCCTCGGATGCACCGCAGCTTTCGAGCTCATGGAGGAGCTTTACGAGCACAAGGCTGCTGCTGAGACCTTCCGCTCCTCTCTCGAGCGACTGTCTGGTAGCCTTCGTCTATGGATAGGCGGTGCTCCAGGTGAGAAGTGTGGTGTTGCCTCGGATGTGCGAGAAAAGGTTGTAAACCGGTGCCTGACCGTCACCAAAAGTATGGTGGGAATGGATTCAGACACTGGCTATGGAAGCCTTGACGAATGTGAAGACGATGGATGTTAGACGACAAGAAGCGATTTCCTTTTTGATTATTAGCGACACATACACTGCCGGATATTTTCTTAACAACCCCACTTGCATCATGTCATGACGGGTCGATTCTGCGTCTCTGACCATTGTTGGATGACTTTCTGTATGAACGTGGGTATCTGTTTTTCTTAGAAGGGGGCGAAATCCCGGGCTACTACTATCATGGAGTTATACTGGGCAACAGGTAAAAGGGGCGATCAAACAAATACAGGGCGAGGAACAAATAGTCCTAGCTGACCTTGTTAAGGACAAATCGTAGCGAAATAGCGTCATATTGATTTGACATCAAAGACATCTCATTATTATTCAGAGTACATTATTTGGCCACCATATTGCTCCTGTACTGTGAGACCTTTCTGAGATTCAGGCGTTTCGCTTTAGAAGCCCATCTCTGGAGAGACTACCTAGGGAACATGGCTCTCAATACAGGAATGCTTCTTCAACAATTTACCAGCTTTCCGGTATACTAGTTTGAGCTACAGTACACAGATGTAAATTGCAGGCCCTTCCAGCATCAAACAGCCTAAAATCCATCCGGTATGGTGTAGTGGCTAACATTTCGCGCTCTCATAACCTGAGAGATCAGTACCGCGGAGCCCAGGGTTCGATTCCCTGTACCGGAGTTTCGTTTTTGATCTTTTTGCTGCCACTATCTCTGTTGTGGTATGAGCGTAAGTCAGTACTGCTTCTTCCTCCTGTTCTTTCGCCAGGGGGTCATAGAACAGTCGATCGTGGTGAGTGCGTTATCAAAGAGTGACCGGTCGATCCCTGTGGTCTACCTTCACAAGTTATTCTGCACGTTGCTCTCAGAGGGGATTTAGGAACATCGGATTATATGCTTCCATTCTAATATTCAAGAATTTTGGTATATCTATTCAAACAATCATGCAGTCGTAAACACTCTTAACGCCACCCCATGATATATGCCAACCTCTGTTTATCCTGTATACCCTTCTACCACTCTGGCGCACCACCTCCACATCCATTGGAAGCCATCATAAGATCCATCGGCTTCGTGGTCATCTTCGCCTGGCCAAGAGGCTTCACGTAGGGCTTCTTACCACGGATACCCACGAACTTAATCTTGCTATCCAGCTTAGCTAAAGGTGCCTCGCCAGCTTCACCCTTCTTCACCATCCACTTCTTGGTTCCCAGGGCACTGTCAAGCTCGTCCACAGGAGGAAGCTTGAGGTATAGCATGCCGTCAGGACGAGCCTCGGTGGGGAATGTGGCGATGGACATGGACTCGTCTGTCTTGCAGGCACCGTTGCCCAGGTCAAAGTTGCGCTTGTGGTGAGGGCATGAGACCCATGGCGCTGCAGCGGCCTTGTCGCCGTTTTGCTCAGCCTTGTGAGGTTCTTGGCCGACGAGACCATCGGAGAGGATGAATGCACGCTTGTGAGGGCACATTTGCTGGGTAGCGTAGTAGACACCCTTGATACGCCAGATGGCGAGTTGAGTGTCACCGCGCTTGACGGTCGCGGAGATACCATTGGGCAGCTCATCCGCACCGTCAAAGTAGGACGACTCAATGATGGGCTCCCAAGAAGTCATGGACCACTTATCCTTGAGACCCTGGAAATCTTCCTTTGCTGCAGCATCAGCAGGCCAGAAAGCGGGTCGCTTCTGACCACGGTCATCCTCAAGCTCCATGTTGCGTGTTGTATCATTTGTGTTGGCGAACTGCTTGAACTTCTCGGCGATGGCGGGAGTTTTGATGGCCTCGGCCCACTCATCGAAGAAGCTGTCGACAAGCTCCTCCATCTGAGCCTCAAGCGAGGCGTTAATACCAAGCTTGTCCTCGAGGATGACCTCTTGAAGGTACTTGATACCTCCGGGTAGGTTCTCAATCCAGCGTGCTGTTCGCTGAAGCTTGTCAGCTGTTCGCATGTAGAACATGAGATATCGGTCCAGAATTGTCACAACGTCGGTTGGGGGCACGTCCTTGGCCAATAGCTCGGCATGACGAGGGTTTGCACCACCGTTGCCACCAACGAAGATGTTCCAGCCCTTCTCTGTAGCAATTAAACCGAAACTAGTAAAGCTGTTAGCAAAGTGTTGAACGAGAAAGGGGTAAAGTTGTAACGTACTCTTTGCCTTGAGCTTCAGCGCACTCACGTACACAGCCACTAACACCACCCTTGATCTTATGAGGAGCTCGGATACTCTTGTATCGCTCCTCTAGGCGCACAGCCATGCCAACACTGTCACTGAGACCATATCTACACCATGTAGAACCGACACAGCTCTTGACGGTTCGTAGAGACTTAGCATAAGCGTGACCAGACTCCATACCACCAGCGACAAGCTGACCCCAGATGTCTAGGAGGTCCTGCTTCTGGGCACCAAACAAGTCGATACGTTGACCACCTGTGATCTTGGTGTACAGGTTATACTTCTGTGCAACCTCACCAATAACAACAAGCTTGTCAGGCGTGATTTCACCACCCGACACACGAGGGACCACAGAGTAAGTTCCATCTCGTTGGATGTTACCCAGGAAGCGGTCGTTAGTCTCTTGAAGACCATGCGTTGTCTTGTCCATGACGTGTCTGTTCCAAAGAGAAGCCATGATGCTTGCTACTACAGGCTTGCACAGCTCACATCCAACAGCGCTCTTATCGTTTCCAGCCTCTCGCATTACTTCGTCCATAGACTTGAGACGCTTGACCATGATAATGTTGAACAGGTCAGCACGCGAGTAGTTGAAGTGTGAGCAGATGTAGTTTGTGACCTCTTGACCCATAGAAGCCATTGTCTTGTTGAAAATGGTGGTGACAAGGGGAACACAACCACCACAGCCTGTGCCTGCCTTTGTGCACTTCTTGATGCTGGCGACATCCTTGCAGGTGCCATCCTTGATAACCTTGACGATGTCGCCTTTTGTGACGTTGTGACATGAGCACACTTGGGCGTCATCGTCCAGGTCATCTGAGTCCTCGCCCTCCTTCTTAGCACCCAAGATCAACTCGCTGGGAGACATAGTGAGCTCCTTCTGAGACTTGACCATTGGCAGAAGTTTGACGTAGTCACAGACGTCGCCAATCATCATACCACCAAGAAGATATTTTCCATCCTTGGTGAAGATGTATTTCTTGTAAACGTTGGAGAAGGGGTCTTTGTATGTGAGGGCCTGGACAGAGCTGGGAGATTTGGCGTCGCCGTTGACGATCTTGGCGTATCTGGGAGGAAGAGTCACGGGGCCATCGCGGTCGGCGAAGCAGTCGCCAAAGCTGGCAACATTGACTCCCAGAAGCTTAAGTTTTGTGCTCATATCAGGAGTCTTGAACATCATGGGGCTGTGGAGCTTGGCTTGTGTAAGATTGAAAGCAACGACTTCAGCCATTGCAACACCAGGAGCAATGAGACCGTAGGCCATACCCCTCCAACTAGCACATTCACCGATGGCGTAGATGTCAGGCATGCTTGTTCTTAGGTCGTCGTTGACGACAATACCTCCTCTTTGACCAACCTCGAGGTTAGCTGATCTCGCGAGATCATCTCTAGGCTTGACTCCAATAGCAAAGCATAGCGTGGAGCAGTCGATTTCGGTTTCATCATCAAATATGACACCGGTAAGGTTGTTGTTCTCGTCCGTCTTCAAGCTGGACACACCCTTGCCTAAGTTGAGTCTCAAGCCAAGTTGGGAGACCTGGTCGCAGACCATCTTACCGGCCGTCTCGTCGACTTGTCTGCTCAGAACCCATTGGGACCTCTCGATAAGATCAATCTTATCGTAGCACTCGAGATCCAGCATAGCCTTGGCAGCTTCCAGACCGAGCAGACCACCACCGACGACAACGCCATTGGTGCCTTTCTTGTCGTTGGAGAACTTGATCAGCTTGTTCAAGTCGTCAATGGTGCGGTATACAAAGACACCGTTGGAATCCCATCCCTTTAGCATGCGAGGAAGGACAGCATCTGAGCCAGTCGCGAGAACAAGGATGTCGTAAGGGTAACTCTCGCCGTTTGCGCATTCGATAAACTTCTCATTGGTGTTGATATGTGTGGCTTTTGTGTTGATATGGCAATTTAATGATGCTTCGGATTCTGTGTACTATAGAGCTATTAGTGTACGGTCAGGATGCATTTGACTGATAGATAGCCTACCCATTCTGCTGGATTCATGTATAGGTCCTCGACTTTGCGGTGCTCGAAGAATGTTGTAAGGCCTACTCGGTTATAGGCAAGATATGGTTCCTCCCCAACCACTGTTATAGCATATTCTTTTGTTTTGGCATCGTATTTGAGCAGCTTTTCTCTGCGTTGTTGTCAGATCATGTATGTGTAAGTGTGTTAGAGTAGATGGACTTACATAAAAGCAACGCCTACCATGCCCAGTCCAACGACGACAATGCGTTTTTGTGTCGTTACAGACATTTTGTAAACTTGTTATCTATAATAATTAATGTTCTTCAGAAACAGAAGAAGCCCGCAAAGACAGAATTGCCAGGTCTCTCATGGTTATAAGTGACCGTCGGGGTCCAAGAGTACCCGATATAAAAGAGGGTCTCTCTGACATGCTACCATGGATGCTACCATCTCATGTCATGATTCCTTTCTCCCTATCAAGAACAGACATCTCCGGGAAGCCTGTGCTTGCGCTTGTGGCGTAACTAGCATTTCCGCTGTTCTGCCCAAACAGCGTGGGCGCATTTGTCGTACTCGTCTCAACTTGGCAGGGCTGATCTTGATAAGGAGACAGGTACCGTAGACAAGGGGCCAATCAGAGGCTGTTCTTTTCGAGTTTGTTCTCCGCGGAGAAACATAGTCTGGGTTAAAGGTCGTACGTCGGAGCAGACCACGACAAACTCAGAGCATGATATGATATGAGATAGACCCTCATATTGACTCAAAGTAGAGGATCCGGTTTCTGGCGAAGTTGCACTATATTAATATCATACCGCACTACGGTGAAGCTTTTTGTGGGTTGTTGACTGATATAAGTCTCGGTGAACCCATCTCAACCATAGTCTGAAAACCCTCCAAGTTTGTCTTGATTCAGCACCCGAGGATATGGGTACATGCTGGAGGTTTGGTGTTCTAGATTCTTTATCGTCAGTCAATGATAGCTCTCAAGTCACAATACTTAACCGAGCTATTTCTGTGTAAAAGACCAGTGGTAGATAGGGATCGGAAATAATCACTAGCTCCCTTATTCCATGCAGGAAGCTTTCTCCTCGGAGGCGACAGAAGAGCCTCCTTCGAATTGCCGCAATAGATAAGCCGCAAAGATACACCTCCTCCGGATATCAGTTTTCCAACATCGCGATCCTGACTGGTCCCCCACAAAGATAACGTTGTGTTTCGGCAGTATCTCAAGTTACAATCATCAGGAAAATGCGGAGATTCAGTGATCAAGCAGGTATTCTCCACGGAATTCACAAGATATGATATATCGTTCACCTGTCCGGGGCTCCGTTCATTCTCCTCGCTTCGTGTTGGTAGTGGAGAGGGAGCTTGAAGTCGTACGAAGAAATAACTCGATTGGCAACTAAACCTAGTGTTGAGACCGCTACACAATCCTAGCGAGCAAGTACGTTAAAACAGTTGGTTCGACACGAAATCATGAGAGAAGTTGAATTGATTCAGATTCTGTTTGATTGGTAACTGTCATGTAAACGGACAACGGCCCTGGCAGCCGCAAACCTCAGGTACCCATGATGCACGTGTTTAGCGGCCTGTAGCCTGTACCTTAGAACCCCCACAGAACCCCTCCCACGTCATCGTCGCAACCCGTAGCTTCAACACCACACCCAAACATCACCAACCATTATCTCAGCCTCGTCAAAATGGCTGCCACCGCTACCACAAATACTGCCGACTCCACATTCACGTTTCCTCGTGAATACCACTTCCCTGCCTTCTTCACCCGCCAAACAAACCTCACCACGCTCCACGCCCAGCGCAACAAATGGGCAGACCTCATCCTCGCCTACGCCCGACATAACCGCATATTCCGTCTCTCCCTCTCCGAAGCTGCCGACTCAGATCTGTTTGTCAATCGCAAACTTGATCGTCGCTTGCAATTTGACGATATTCGAGATGTGGTCTCCTTCATGCACACCGATGGCCGTGTCGAGTATGTAGGAGGCGGTACATCGGGCGACGTCGTCTTCCTGTACTGGAGAAAGCCAGAGGAATGGGCCGAGCTTGTAGAGAACTACGTTGAAGAGTCAGGCCAAAAGGGTAGTGTCCTGACAGTCTATGAGCTTGTCGAAGGAGACGGCACAAAAGGGAATGGTATGTTCAATGACAATCACAAACTGTGTCTGTATACACTTTACTAATTGTCACAGATATTCACGGCATGGACACGGACGTCCTACTTAAAGCTCTCAATGTCCTCGTCAAACGGAACAAGGCGCAAATCTTTGGCCAGGACGACTCATTAGGCGTGAAATTCTTCTAAAAACGCTTAATCCATTTTCACATCTCTACGTAAAGTACACATGCGCCGCTCTCTTTATGAGCCATGAGCGCATGAGAAAGGCAACTGCCAGTCCGACATTGGCGCCGCTATCAAGAACCCTCCAAACGCCATCAAGCAACACAGCTCGTCCAGACTTATCCGTACACTATTCCATTTCGTAGAACTGTTCCACCTTGTACTTTTCGTCAAATCGTACTTGTTGGGCCATCGCAACATCGAGTAACCAATCCGGTACTACGATCCGAGGTTCCATGTTGCCTTGGAACGCCATTTCTCGAAATTTGGGCCAAAGCGATTTCTCGTCTCTAGCATCACTGCTCAGGAGATAAACAGGCTCAGGGGGCTTACCCTCTTCCTCGGCGGTCGCTGGTCGAATTGTTGTTCCGCTTCGCGCTCGATAGATCTTGAAAATGGCACCGTTCGCCTCGGCAATGGCTTTGTAGCTGTCTGGCCCAGCGCGGATCTTTTCCGTGCAATAAATCGGGATGCCGACGAGTAGCTTGCCTCTGTTTGCCTTTGCGCGGGCGACTGATTTCTCAAGCTTGATGTTATGCTTTTTCTCCGCCTCCTCATCTTGGAGAATAAAGTCATCCACATCAGGTAAATCACCCGTTTCTATGGCTTGGTCGATGAACGTTGATGAGATGACAGTTGGTCCACGTGCAAGAGCACACAGAAACTTGACAGTACGGACAATGTTAGGCGCTGCCAGATAGTCGCAGGGCTGACCCTCCGCAACGATTTGGATTCCCATTTCTCGTAGCTTTTTCTGTAAAACATGTTAGAAAATATAGATATTGGCTTGGGACTACTTACTCGATCATTGGCTTCCTTGTTCTTGTCTCCAACCCATCGATTAAATCCGGTTAGAATAATGCGCATGGTAATGTCAGGAAGTGATGGTTTCGTCTTCTTTGTAGGTCGCTTGGCTGCTGTCGTATTCTCTTCGACTTCTGGGGTTGCACTTTTCGTCTTGGTGCTGGTCTTGGTGTTGTTCTTCTCCGCTTGGTCTGCGGCCCGTTTACCACCCCAGATTGCATTCCCTCCTTTTGCCATCCTCTTCTTCTCTTTCTCATACAGAGCAATATCATCACTCAGACCATGCAAAGCTGCCTGTGCTTTTGCTTTGGCACTGCGACCGCCTGTAGAGATCACCGAAGGGGTGTCATTCTCCTTTCCAGTATGCCTTGTCCGAATAGGCGTTTCCACAGCAGTCTTGGTGGTAGCCTTCTTTTTCGCAGGTCTTTCGTTCTCTTCTTGAACGTCTTCCATCTCAACGTCTTCGCTGTCGACCTGGCCAATCACAACACCCTCTGCTGGTCCTCTTGGGTATGCGTTCTCCTCTGCAGCTTCGAGAATCTTTCGCTTTCGCTTCGCTGCCGGAGACAGGTTTTCGTCGCCACCTGGGTAGTACTTCTCCCTCAGCTTTGACTCATCGAAGAAAGTTTTGCCAATTATCTCCCCAAGATTAGTACGGGGAGGGAAATGGGTGTACTTCTTAATGCTGATCGGTGTGATCTCACACTTGGCATAGCTCTCCTCGATCCAGAGATGATTGACAACCTGAATACCCCATTCAGGCGCTGCTTTGCATTTCTCACTAGAATCGCGTGCCGTAACCAGATGTGTATTCTCTGCTTTCATCGTCTTTGTGAACTCGGCTCCACACGCCTTAATGAGATTCTCCAGGTAGATACGTGCTTCACCGCCGTAGTTCGATAATGTGATACGCAGTTTCTCAAATCCTTCGATGCCGTTTTTGGGAACAGGATAGTGTAGTAGTCTCTGAAGAGGTGATGTCCAGCCATTGTGCACAATAAGCCAGTAAAGCCAGGCCAAGTTGCCAACGTCCTTACACGATTGCGCTGCTTGAATGTACTCAGGCCCGTCGCGGTACTGGCAAATGAACATGTCGCAATTATCAACTTCGTCCACCACTTTTCCGCCTCCATGAATGATGATTTCTTGAATCACCTTTGACAATCGGTCGGTAATGTTCAAATCCTTGGACAGCATAACGTGACGGTCCTGGAACACGGTCACGGGAGGGCGAACCACCTCACCGTCAGGTGGCAAAGGCAGGTATGCCGGGGTCGCCGATGTTGCTCCTGACAAGTTTCCGTTTATTGGAATCTGCACATCATCTTCGGGAGACTTCTTAAGAATCTCGGGGTTCGGCAGCAGATATGGACCTTCGTCGATACGCTTTCCAAGCTTGAAACAATCATCGAACCTAGACAACGTTAGCAGACATTCATGGCAAGCTCCTCGCACGTAAAACACACCAATGTGGCAAAACCACTTTTCCTTTCCATCCCTTCTGTGTCGCATTTTCAATCTTGGGATGATCCATAGATAATGCACAAATATGCGTAGTCAAACGGTTCGCATCTTTAGACTCCTGCCCGCCCAGTGCCATCACGGCACCGGCAATGCTCTCTTTGTCTGTCTCCGGTAGATCGGCGCACGTAACGACCACCTCGGAGAATATCATTCTCGGGTCAGGTGAAAAGGGTCTGATTGGGCCCTGTTTTCGACGGGCAATGGAGATGGTAATCCACTGTGTTGTAACAACGGGGATCATGAAAGCCTGCGCTTCGATGAACTGGGGGAAATCGATCGTGTTAGAGATGATGTGTGTGACTTTTTCGATAGGCAGAGAGCCATCGCGTCGGGGTTCGCAGATCGTAGCACCATTGTCTTCCAATATAGTCGATAGCTGCAGAACAGTCAGTACATGAGCAGTCTGCAAGAAAAGTCTTTAACGAACCTCTCCGATAAGCTTGGGAGTGAGTTCATTACTCGCGACAAACGCGATGGCGCATTCTTCAAAGAGGGTAGAAGTCATCTTCCGTTTATTAAGCAGCAAAAGAAGAGACGAAAGAGAGCAAAAATAAGTAGAAAAAGAAAACTATGACTCCGTAGTTATGACATGAAGCCTATGTGTGATTCTAAAGCTCAAGATTGGCGATTGGTTTGGGAAATTAGTAGTAATAGCAAATATCGTGGGATGCCTAGAGGAAGGTACGAAGGCGTTTGTCAAGCTTCCCCTTCCCTGCAGACGCGCCACTCAACGCGAGAGACTGGCGCGACCACGTGACTGAGATGAAGCAGAGAGACTTATGGTGGCACCAATTTTGTGAGGAACCTTGAGTACCTACCGAGACCCCCGCGACGAGCCAAACCCCACCAACAGAACGCGCTCTACCTACCACTTTACGCCCTCGACTTCTGCCTCAGCTCTTCATGACATGTTACACCAACTCCCATCTGACGTGCTATTCTCTATCATCAGGTATCGATATCAACCATTGGATAAATCTACTATGGATGGTCTTGGGAGCTGTGTACTTTGAGATTGTTCATTACTATGATATATCGAGATATCTAATCCATCATTGCTCCAAGTAACTGGTGCCCAGGAACAGCCGTAGTACATTAAAAAAGGGTGTTTTCCTCCCAAAAAAGCAATCATAACTCCAAACACCTGTGCCTATGCTTTGTGTCATTAAGATTGTTTCTTCCTGTGCACTTTCTCTTTTTGTTTCAGCCCACTACGCCCAACGGTCCCTCGACGACTTCTTCCAAAGACGCCAGCGCCACGGCTGCTCCCATCAAGGAGCTCTCCTTTGCCGAAACAAGCTTGATTGTTCGAGTTTCGGCCTTTTCCTTTTGATCGCCTGCTACCAAAACATCCAAGTATGACTGGCAGCTGTCAAGGTAACCTGGGTAGCTCTCAATGACTGCGCCGTTGTAGGCGACTGTTGTCTGGGCAAGATCACGATCTGCCTCGGCGCTATCCCGCTCAGGGGATCCTGGAGATAGAGTTTGGATAAACTTGTCCTGGCTGTCAATGCGAAGATTCCAGAATGCGTGAACCCCGGTAGCAGCGAGCGCGCTCGAACGCTTAGAGATGAACGACGCTAGTTGCTTCAGCAATGCTAGATCGGCTGTCGTGGGAACATGGCTGGATGGGTGGCGAGAGGAGAACTGCTTGCGTGCCTCTTCAAGACCAGAACTTGTATCCCTGTGCATCGTTAGTACCCTCGACATCGTTAAACAGGGTGACAGAACTTACTTCTCAACAATAGAAAGCGTCTCGGTCGAGAATGAATAAGGCTTCTGCAACGAAGAGGGAACCACGCCTCCGAAGGCCCCTGTTGTCTCGATGGCTTCAACAAGCGCAAGCCTGCAGATCTCACCGAGATAGTAGCCACTGACCATGTGCTCTAGAGGCTGAAAGTCAGGTCGAGAGTGGTTTGCCAACAATTGCTTGTCCCATCTTGTCAAGGGCAAGATATCGCGTCCCATCATGCTGATCTCGCTGTTGATGATAACGTGTGTCGCTTTCTCGAACCATTGGGGGGGACGTTGGCCGAACTTGACTCGTCCAATGGCTGATACAGGAAGGTAGGCAGCGAGGTTGACGCCTGTGCCAAGGATAAGACCGAATCGCGTTGTAGGGTGGTTATACGACTCTGATAGTAAGCATGCACTTGAGTCGTTGACAATAGCTCGGAGTTCTACGTTAAGACCGCGGTTCAGACAAGCTGTTCGCACAATCTCTCCAAGGTCTTGGCCTAACAAGCCGTTGCATGCACAGAAGCCTTTGCCCATACCCTGCAGCTTGCCACCTGCCAGTGATGTTTGTCTAGAGAAATTGTCAGTGCTATATGCAAGCATCAATATGGATATACATACTCAATAGGGAAACTCCATGCCATCGACATGGGCAAAGGTCCATCAGATCTATCATGCTGCTCTAGCTCTGCTGAAAGGGTTTCCATTATCCTCTCCGCCATCCAATCGAAGAAAGCCATCCCCTCTAAAGCCTTGATATCGGGGCTGATGTAGAATTTCCGCGTGCTGATAATTTTACTCTGTTCCCCGATATTGGACATGCGACCACAGAGTTCCACCAATGCTACTCTGAGGGTTGAACCGCCAACATCCAAAGCTACAAAACGGCCGACTTCTGTGCCTCTTGGTAACTGGTGACTGTACGACGGCAGCATACATTCCATGTCTGTCTCAAGTCGTTCTAGAAGCTGTTTTCGCATGTTGCGAGATAGTTGCTGCAGACCATCTTGGGCGATAGGGTCGAGGAACAGAGATTCGGCCTCTTTAAGAAATTCTTGGATAGACCTGCGCGGCGTGTTACCAACTCGAGGTTTGCCGGTTGTGTCATGGCCCAGTGAACTGCTCCAGTAAGCCAAAAGAGACTGAACCAGTGATTTCCCTCGAAGGAGACTCTTGATGATAGCAGCCAAGAGCTTCTTTTGAAAAGTCGACATTTTGAGAAACGAGTGATTATGTTATGAAAGATAGTGACGAAGGAGGAGAGGGAAAGGAAGCCCGATTATCATGGGCACGACGGAAAGTAAATACCAAAGAGAATACGAAAAGAAGAGGCTGAAGGAGTCTGGTGTCGAAGGAACAGATGGGGTGAGGGTGAGGATGAGGGTGAGAATCTTACGCCCCAATGGACCTACTACTACTAGCAGGTGGAGAGAGAGTCTGATGGACAGGCACAAGTCCTGGATCGGTAACAGAGGCGAGATCTAGGTTGGGAGAAACAATACGGAGATGGGGAATAGAAACGGGCCACCTCTGATGGGACATGCCAAAAGTGCCTTTTGACTGGGTCAGAGAGGATGGGAAAGAGGATGGAGTAGGGCGGAGGGACTCGACGACGTTGCAAAGGAGGTTCGAGTCAAGTTAGATCCGGTCGAGTCGAGTCGTGGTAGACTTCTGTTTCAGTTCACGCTGTGTCAAGTCAAAGTAGTAAAAAGTAAGGTGGCATATCACATCCACTTCAGTTCATTATGAGAAGAGAGGTACCTCTGTTGAGGGTTGATCATTGATGAGAAATTGAATTCAACGTCGCACAGCGCAACCAGGACAAGGACAAGGCGCCCGCTGATGCTGCTCAGGCGACACGCGACAACCGCCACCGGAGGTAAACACACTAAAGCAGGCGCTACAGAGCACATTGCGTGTACTGAAGTGAAAGTATACATGTAATTGCTGTTGATTTGATTGAAAAGGCTTGTTGGGTCAGACTTTGAATGGTCTGGAGGATCTCTACCAAATGGGGGGAGTTGTAACGTTGCGTGTGAGTGCCCCGTGAGAAAGTGGATTGGGTGGTTCTTTTACGGGTGGGCTAGGCTACCTGGTAATGGACCTGTACCTAGCCTAGCACCTAGTCCCACCATCCACCACTAAAGCATCACGTTTTGGGTAATTGTTAGTGCACCACTAGCACTGCATCTTTAGCCTCTCCCCATAAATATTACTCCAAGGCTTCATCTCATCTACGTACATGTTACCTTTCGACCCTCTTTCTCGTTACACTCGTTTCCATTAAACCTGGATATCACACCCGATCCCCAAGCAGGGGAGGTAGCTATTCCATCGTATCGCCAAGAGGCGTAATTTGAAACAATCTGCCCTTCTTCGGTGCCTCTACCATTACCCTGGACCCTTGTGACTGTCACCTTGGACAACAGTGCTTACCTACACACAATCAATCTCGGACTTTGATACCTCGGATTTGATTCCTAGATGGGGGTTGGAAACCATCATAAGCTTCTAGACCAGTTAATACGGTACGATATAGCTAACCACGAGGAGTAACCAACACGAGTAAAGACTCTTACTATATTGCCACCAAGTAAACAAGCGAGTTCCTCCCTACCCTTGATCAGATAACACGCTTCCAGGTTCTAACGCTACCTTACATCGGAGCTAATGCCGGCTACTGCCTGTCATTATCTATCTCCGTCTTTAACCCGGAATGTCTTCAGAAGCTTCTGTAACTTGATCTCCAACCAATAGCAGTTCTTGTCGAAGCAACCTTGACGACAACACCAGAAGCAGTACAGTGCGGGCTTCACGACAGTGTCAGAAGTTTTATCTGACGTCTACAGTAAACGTTTCATCCCCTCCATCATGATTCAGAGATAAGCATCGTGACTCTATGATACCTTGTATGGCCACTGAGTGAAGTCGCTTGCTCCACGCTACGCCCTGGTTGGCAGAGGGAAGGTGGTAGGTGGCCGATCCCGTAGCGACTGCCATGATGCAACTAGGTGTACTCAGTGACTCTTCCTTGGTAACAACTTGCACCTTGCGGATCCATGTGTTCTTCCTCATAAGCAACTGGCTCCTCCAGCGGGTGATCTCACTTCTTCAAAGCTCTACCCACCCATAAACCCCTACTGCAATTCAACAACACTGACTATCATCTTCATCTATAATCATCACCACTTATAAAACCATTACAACCCCCCATCCCTTACATCTTACAATATGCGTCTTATCATCCGTGACGATGAGAATGAGGCGTGCAAGTATGTCGCCAATTACGTGGTGGAGCGTATCAATGCGTTCCAACCTACACCTGAGCATCCCTTCATCCTAGGCTTGCCTACAGGCTCTAGCCCTATCGGCGTCTACAATGAGCTCGTACGCAGATTCAAGGCTGGCGAAGTATGTCCTACATTGTCTCATATCAAACAATCATCTAACCATAATAGGTCTCCTTTGAGAATGTAGTCACCTTCAACATGGACGAATACGTCGGTCTTCCTCGAGACGATCCCAACTCATACCACTCCTTTATGTGGAAGCACTTCTTCTCTCATGTCAATATCCATCCTTCCAACGTACACATCCTCAACGGCAACGCTGCCAGCCCAGAGGCAGAGTGCGATGCATATGAGAAGGCAATCAAAGACGCTGGTGGTATTGATCTCTTCCTAGCTGGCATTGGTGAAGATGGTCACATTGCTTTTAATGAGCCTGGATCTAGTCTTGCTAGCCGAACCAGGGTCAAGACACTGGCCTACGATACCATTCTTTCCAACTCACGCTTCTTTGACAACGACGTGAACAGGGTGCCAAGAATGGCGTTGACCGTAGGCGTCCAGACGGTTCTCGAGGCGAGGGAGGTTGTCGTCATTATTCTGGGAGCTCGCAAGGCACTTGCACTACAGAAGTGCGTCGAACAGGGAGTCAACCACATGTGGTCACTATCCTGCCTGCAATTGCACCCTCACCCTATGATTGTGGTCGACGAGGATGCTACATTGGAACTGCAGGTCAAGACAGTCAAGGTAAGCACACACGTCCCTGCCGAATGAATAACCGCTAACAAACGGACAGTACTTCAAGAGTATCGAGAAAGTTGCGCGTGAGCAGGGATTCGAGCAGATTCTCCCCTCCAAAGTGCGAACTGGCAACGTTGCCATCCCTGAAACCAATATCCATCGAGCTCAGAGCCCTGTGATCATTGCTCCTGAACCCATTGCCTCGCATCTTCTACGCGCAACACCTGCGGGAGACTACTCTATGAGAACACCCTCACCCGACCTTTTGCCCGACCGCATGGCATCGCGCATTCCCGAACCGAGCCTCAACCGCCGACTTACACCAAACCTTGAAGTTCAGACCGATGTCCCAAAGACGAAGGTCGATTTGATTGACAGTGCTGTGGCCATGTCTCCTGAGCGTGTCACCTCCGACTTGCTTCAACCGATGCCAGTAGATATTAAGACGATGCGATCTCCTTCCCCTGACCTAGTTCCGGATCGCATGGCCTCGCGCATTCCCGAGCCAAATTTGAACCGCAGATTGACGCCTAACCCCGAAATGCAGAACAGAATGAACGCTGTTGGAGCTCACTGAGTAGTTACGGGGAAATCGTGATAGGATGGCGGATATGTGGTAGGGACAGAGGTGGTTTTGTCTGCTCCATAGAGTTTGCTTAGGATTGAGAGTATCAGATTGTATCAACATGGATTAAAAGAACCGATTTTAGCTGTTTTAAAAAGGAGTTACTTTTTGGTTAGTTGTAGGTTGAAATACCCAGTGGTCATTTTGGATGGTTTGGGCGTTGGAGTAAGGTACATTCAATATACATTTTAGAAACTGGAAATCGATGTCACCTGCTTTGCTTTGCCATCGAGTTGTGTACTGAGGCAATGTATGCTTGTTACTAATAATCTTTCGAGTGATGGGTGAATTAAGTAATGAGATCTATACACTACTCATTCGGTGCATCATGACACACAGTATTGTAACAGCTAGACATTGCATTATAGTTATAGGATGCTGGCATCTCATCTCATGCCCTCAGTAATAGCCCTATCATCCACCATGAACTAGACCTGCTTCCCTATGAGATCGCTACCCAAGAATACTCCTCCCTTATGCCACAGTGTCAACGAAACAAACCAAACGAACTATAATATACAGCAAGAAGACTTTTCCAGCATTTCATAAATCATCTGTAGACCTTTCAAGATACATCAATCTGATGCAAAGTATCGTTTGGCCTTGCTCTTGAGCTGCTGTGCCTTCATCTCGGGTGGCATGATCGTGTGATGCACCACGTGTGGTCGGTACACAGCATCCACAGGCGGCATCCTGGTCGAGGGTTAGTAACGTCTCAAGTGGGTAGAGACAAAAAACATGGTAACGTACCAATCATCCACAGTTAATGGGAAGTATTCGTACAAGGGATCGGCGCCCTCGTCCGCAGGACTGTTTTCTCGATTTGCCCCCGATGTGGTATAACCTTTACCAGAATTGGGACTATGCAGCTCAGCGCTGGAGCGGTTGGGACTTCTTTCGTCCTCGGACAGCGACAGATTGATCGGGAGAGAAGGGTTCTGGCGTGGAACCGAGTTTTTGCCGTTATGAGCATTTGCTGCTTTGGCAGAATTGCTTGAGTCGCTGGACCAAGCTGGTATGGGGGGCCTGGTCATCGATGGTGATAAGGCAACCCGCTTTGCCGGATGTGGACTTGCACCCGGTTGAGGACTGGGCAGTGGGTGAGATAGCGACTGAGGGGTTGACCAGTCATTTGGCTGCTTATTTGTTAGCACTTTCTTTTAATATATATGAAATCGGGACTTACTTGAAGATTGCCGGCGGGAGGAAATCGCTGAGGAAAGTTTTGTGAATTTTCCCGCTCCAGTTTAAGTGTTGGATGGTCAAGATTTGATGTCGAAGTGCTTCTCCTCTCAAACCTCTTATCGCCCGTCAAAGGGACATCTTTCCTGCTGTCAAAGTTCCTGGGACTTCGACCTCTTACAATAACCGGCCCTGACTGTATCTCTGCAATCTTGACCAGTTCTCCCGTCTGCGTCTTGCCTAGTAGGTTTATCTTTACCACATAGTGTTGCTGCAAGCCCTTTCTTCGGCCATTGTTGGCAGTGGCATGCTTGAACTGGAGACGTTTCCAAGATATAGGTAGAGAGATGCGATGTGCGTCAAGCTCCTGTCCTGACGTAATATCCAATGTGATAGTTGGCGGCGCTGTGACGGATTTTGAGTCATCGCCGCCCTGGGGGTTAGCATTCTTCCAAGGTATTGATATAATTTCAGTTGCTTTCCCTTCGATAGATTCAACGGCTGCAATGGAAGCCAGTAGCTCAAATATCTGGATGTGCTGCCCCTGCTCGTTCACAATATTCCTAATTACCCGGGGCAGGGTAATCTGCCCTGAGCATTGCCATAGGTTACGCCGATAGCAGGTTAACTCTAATGGCCGCCCTGTGGCATCTGCTCCAAAGACGTCTTCGGCAACGAAGAACATACCATATAATTCAGCAGTCATGCCGACCTCCACTAGCTGGTTGTTCTCGTTGAGAATAGTAGCGCTCGCGGCAGGGGCAGAAAAGCCGAGAAGCTTGTTGTCGGGCTCCTGCGGCGAGGACTCTTCATGCAATGCATCTTGAGTCTGGGGAGGCTGGAATTGTCGAGTCGAATATGAAAAGGGATCTTCAAAGGTTGAGGAAAAAGCATCCAAGTCGTACGAACTGCCGAAAGGCAGAGTCTGCAGTGCAGCCCCATCTCTGTAGATCGATTGTCAGCTTTGAATGCCATTGTCCAAAATGTTGCGCGCGCGTCGCAAGTGCGATGCAGTACGTACAGTAAGGACTCATCAAAAGTAATATCCTGATCAAAGACGTCCATACTCATACTCGTAGAGTGCGCTGATCCAAAATTCATCGCCATCGCTTCGCTGGAAGAGGCGCCAGTAGGCAGCCCCGACATTGAGTTGTAGGTGGACATGGCATTGTTCAGTTGAAAGGAACCGTCAAAGCCTCATTGGATCAAGTGCGCGCGGCGGGGAATGGAATAGCAACACAACGTGATCGCGCAAGTATGTGTAACGATGCAAAACGATCAGTGTAAGCTGGCGACACCAGCGATGGCGGTTTTTATTTCCCCGGTACAGCGCCGAGGGTAGAAAAAGGGAGAAGGAGTTGAAGCGACGAGCAAACAAAGTGCCCTGAGGTTAGAGTGAGCAGAGTAAAGATAGTTCGACTGGAGGAGGGCGGAGGGCGGAGGGCGGAGAGTGTGGAGGCTGGACCTGTCTTGCCTGTCCGCCCGCTGTATCGCAACTGTAGCCGTAGCCTGTGGAAGGTAGCGTTGTGGGGAGAGACCCACTGGGCTGGCTGACCCTTCCTGTTCTTGTCCATGGTTTCTTATCGTTGATTGGCATTCTGTTTTACAATTGGCCCGAGACGGAGAGCTCCATGTGAAGATAGAAGAGCTAGACCCCGCGACCAGCTTGGATCTGCTAAAAATAAGGATCTCGACGAATGCTGCACGGAAGGAGGCTTTTGTAGCGCTGTTTGCTATCACCAAATCGGCATCTCGTTGAAACAAAGACAAAATTTCAAACTCGATAAGATGTTAACAGACAGGTCGAACGAATCATATTTCTATTGATGCTTTTAATCGATGCTCCTTTTTCCTTTTAAACCAGTCCAAAAACCTTTTAACGCCAAATACTCTTTGGGATCTACCTCTCAATGCAGTCTTAATCTTTATTCTTATAATAAGCAGACAATGGTGACGCCACTGAACACCGACCAACATCATTTACTTCAACTTGCTCTCGTCAGCAGAGTCCAAAACTCTCTCACCAAACTTCCACACTTCATCCAGCACGAGGAATTCGCTTGATCCTCCAACTTCGTCCTGACTTCCAAAGCTGTCTGATAGAATCACCAGATCTGCATCAGCACCGGATTCTAGCGTACCCTTGACCCCTTGCAAGCCGAGCATAGCTGCAGGTGTTGATGTCACGGCTCCAAGAGCCTGAGGGATGCTAGCTCCCGTCCATTTCATGAAATTGTTGACACACTCGAGCAGAGTAATTGAGCTTTCACAAGTTAGCTTAGCTGCAAGCCTTTCCAGAGTGGATTGGCACTTACCTTCCGGCGATAGTGTCAGAGTTCTCGAGAAGAAGCTTAGAACCCCGTTTAACGATATTGTTTGTCTTTCCACCATTCGTCCAAGGATAAGCTCCATCAGGGAGACCTACAAGATGCATGGCATCTGTGACCAGGACGAACCCATCTGGATGAGCGCTGTAGGCAATTTTGATGGTTGTAGGATGCAAGTGAATTCCGTCAGAGATGATACCAAAGTAAGGTCGTGGCACGCTTTCGGCCTTGCCCAGAACTCCAAAGACTCCTGGGTTCCTGTGATGCAATGGGCGCATGGCATTGAAAAGGTGTGTAATCATCGTAGCACCCTTACTAACAGCCTGAGACGCCTCTTCATATGTTGCTTCGGTGTGGCCAATGGAGTAGATGATGCCTCTTGATGTAATCTCCGGAATCAGATTCATCATCTGTCCCCGTTCAGGTGCGGCAGTGATCATCTTGATGGGAATTGGAGAACCGTCAGGCCCAGGGACCATGTTTTCTCGACCATAGCATCGTTCGATGTCTTTGATAGAGTGAGCTTCGGTGAGGACATTGGGATTATGGACTCCGTTCTTGGTAGGGCTCAGGAAGGGACCTTCACAGTGAGCCCCGAGAGATTCGGCTCCGTGCCCGGGGATCCGCAGTTCCCCGGACGGACCAAGGTACGGGAGGGCCTGTTGGTGATTAGCTTCATGTACAATCGCCCCACCAAAACAAAACGCACCTTTTGGTATAATTCCGGTCGCTGGCTTGTGATGGTTGGGATGTAAGAGGTGACCCCTGTCCTGACCAGTAGACGATTGACCTTTTGGATGCTTTTGCCATATTCAGTCATGTCGTCAAGTAGGGTTGAGAAGTTGAAGCCGAAGGCGCCATTGAGCTGACACTCGATGAGACCTGGAGCAATGATGCGCCCACCGAGATCAATAGTATCTTCAGGCATATTGCGGCCACCGTAGAAGGAGGCCTGGCTGTCGACAATCTTTCCATTGGTCGAGCTGACCCAAAGGTCTTCCCAAATTAGATCGTTGCCTTTCAGCAACCGGCAATTGGTAAACTTGGTAAGACCATTCTTGGGCAGCGTCGGCGAGACGGCGATAGGCATGTTGAAGGATTATAGGAGTGCTCTATAAAGAAGCGTTAGGTATTTCGCTTTATGCTTGATGTTTTGGGTTGTCGTGCTTGGTCTTTGCTTGGAGTCACCAAGGACAATAATTCATATTCGAAGCTGAGGGCGAATCGTGTTATACTAGTACGCCGAAGATCCCATCACCGGACATGAAAAGTCCTATCAAGGCGCCGAAGACGGCCACGTTTTTCTGATAACACGATAAAACTTATCTCGTCATATCGTCATTGCGATTCAGTGACCGTGCAAGTTTGAGCCAAGTGAACGGTGCCATCGTCGAAACCACGAACAGAGACTGTGTGGGGAGGCTCAACCTGGTGTAGTATGGTCTGGTTCCCTTTGGGTATGTTGCTATGCATATTGACAGACCAGGGTGCACTTGGGTACAAAGATCATGGCACCCGTCCATTTTGCCTCAGAATCCATTGCTCATCCTTACCTGGTTCAGTCTTTATTGACTCAACACAACGTGAAACTCGACTCCAGCCAAAGGCTTGCTTTGTTGCTGTTGTTCCATGTAACGTAACGTTTAACTGCTGGGGCGTCACTGCGTCAGTAACCGCCATAAAGATCAACCTCCACTGACAGAAGGACCAGGACCCCACTTACCACCTTCCCCAACCTCCCCTTGTACTGCACCCCGTACCTTCCACAAAACAGCCAATCAATATACACCAATCATAACAACCGAGGTTTAGGCGTTCGGCAACAGCCATTCCATTATGGCCCCTCCTGGGTCAGCATCGTCCTCGTCGTCGCGAGAAGGCTACCGTCATGCCAACGCATCGCATCGTTACCTCAGACTCAAACACGCGGGGCCATCGAGGGATGAGCATCGTCTTCACCACCAAAAGAGATCAAAGTATCATGTGACGAGGCCTCCTCGCCGCCCAACCATCATGGCCCATTCAGATAATAGCGACCTGGATCCATCATGGCAGGATCTCGACCGGTACGTACCCACTCCCGTGGTGGTCGGTCCAGTCCATCTCTCCAGACAATTAGATCTACCTCCACCCTTCGGCTCCGAAGCTCGGAGAATTTGAGTCAATTGGATCAATGTACGAAGTAACAGATCATGCTAACTGGTCCGGCCATGCAGTGCCATTGGGCAGATCCTCATCATGGGCTGGGATGGCACTGAAGTTACGCCCCAGATCAGGACCCTTATTGAGGAACACCACCTTGGGTCTATCATTCTTACTGCCAAAAACCTAAAATGTAAGTCTCCATCATGGAATTTGGGACATCCTATAGTACTGACCTTGTGAAGCTGCTCAGCAAACTGCTGAACTAGTCCAAGAGTTACAGACCATTGCAAAGAATGCCGGTCACTTACAACCTCTTCTCATTGCCCTCGACCAAGAGAATGGAGGTGTCAACAGTCTTTTTGACGAGGATTATGTTTGTCAATTCCCTAGCGCTATGGGTATTGCGGCTACTGGCCGAGCCGACCTAGCGTATGAGGTCACCAAGGCTACTGCAACTGAGATCTCGGCATGCGGTGTCAACCTCATGCTGGGCCCTGTCCTTGACGTTCTTAACAATGCTCGATATCAACCATTGGGAGTACGCGCCACCGGAGACGACCCCCAAGAAGTTTCTCAGTATGGCCTTGCTGCTCTAAGAGGAATTCGTGATGCAGGAATAGCCTCATGTGGAAAGCATTTTCCATCATACGGAAATCTGAACTTCCTTGGCTCAAATTTAGATGTGCCCATCATTACCCAAACTCTAGAGGAGCTGAGTATCAGTGCTCTTGTCCCATTTCGCAACGCAGTTGCGTCGGGAAAATTGGATGCCATGTTTGTGGGAGGTTGCGGTATATCCAACCCATCTATGAATGTCAGTCATGCTTGTCTCTCTGAACAAGTTGTGGACGAACTGTTACGAGATGAGCTCGGATTCAACGGTGTTGCGATCTCAGAATGCTTGGAGATGGAGGCCCTCAGCCACGAGCTTGGTGTCCAAAACGGCGTTATTATGGCTGTTGAGGCAGGCTGTGACCTTGTCCTCCTATGTCGTGCCTACGAGGTCCAGCTTGAAGCTATCAAGGGCCTCAAACTGGGCTATGAGAACGGAATCGTCAGTAAAGAGAGAATCTTTACGTCTTTGAGAAGGGTACTCAACCTAAAATCGACATGTACCTCATGGGAAAAGGCCCTGAACCCCCCAGGCATTTCTCTTCTTTCCCAGCTTCATCCATCTCACCTCGCGCTGTCACTCCGCGCCTATGACGACTCAATAACAATCATTCGCGACAAGGAGAAGCTCATTCCGCTCACAGTATCTATGCACCCAGGAGAAGAGCTCCTATTGCTGACACCCTTAGTCAAACCACTTCCTGCATCTTCTCTCACAAAGAAACTACTCGCTGCTAAGGACGGCCAAAGTCAAGCAGAAGGCCCGCACGAGATGTGGACGCATAATGATGGCCGCGACCGCCGCGCAATTCTAAGCGGAGAGGGTGTCTTTCGAGAGTTCGGCAAGTCACTTGCCAGAGCTCGTAATGAGAAACTGCTCCACACCAGCTATACGGCTAATGGAGTTCGTCCAGGTAGTATTGTTGTCCTTCGTTGAATGTATGCCTTTCTGACCAGCTACAGTACATGAAAACCTCATTCACAGAGCCTCTTGCATCATCATTGTCACCGCTGATGCCAATCGAAACCTATACCAAGCTGGCTTTACCAAACACGTTGATATGATGTGTTCCATGCTGCGCACTAGAGGCCAGAAGAAGCAACTGATTGTAGTCGCCGTCAGCTCTCCCTATGATTTTGCTATGGACAAATCAATTGGTACATATGTCTGTACCTTTGACTTCACCGAGAGCGCTTTGCATGCCCTTGCGAGGACACTGGTGGGAGAGATTGCACCACTTGGTACACTTCCGGGAACGTTGCGGAAGAGCAAAAAGGTGGTCAAGTCGAGACAACACTGGCTGGTGGAGGAGTACAGCTCCGGGCGTGACGCATCAGGATTGAACGACCTTCTTCGAGCTGTCCACCGAGCAAGCGCACCAGATCTGCAGTTCTTACGTGCAACGACAGCTGCGTCCTTCCAACTGAACAACCCTAACATTGTCGAGTCGCACTTTGTTGTCAGAAACAGTAGCACAAACGCTTTGTATGGCTTTGCTGCTACTTATTATGTTCACGGGGTCGGTATCCTGGGCGGTGTCTTTGTTGAGCCTACCAAACGTGATGTGTCTATCGGAAGGTCTCTTCATCGACGAGCACTCAGGGGCCTTGTGCAACACCGAGGAATCAAGCAAGTGCAGATTGGCTCGTCGTTCCCCGGTGTCTTCCTTGGCATCCCTGTTGACGTCGAGGTAAACACAATTAAAGAATGGTTCACAACCAGCGGCTGGGATGTTCAGTTTCTCCGCCGCGTTTCAAACATGATTATTCAAGACCTAACAAACTGGTCCGCTCCTGAGGGCTTATCTCAAAACATCCAAAGAGCGGGTATAAGTTTTGATCTAATCCACGATTTAGATCATGCGGATGGTGTGCTGAGCCATGTCCGTAACCACGCAAGCCCAGAGGTTTTGGAACTGTATCGCCATGCATTGTCAGAAACGAAGTTGAGCGGGATCGTCCGAGCCAAAGATGCCTCAGGTAATCTACTGGGCACAGTGATTGTTTGCAATCCGCATAGCCATTTGGAAACTCACTTTCCGTCTATGAAGTCCCGCTCTGAGCATATCAGCGGTATCCTCGCTCCAGTTGTACCCTCTATGCCACTGGCAACTCTTACTTTGCAGGGACTGGCGTTTATGGGCGTTCGTCAAGCCAGGAATCACAAAGCGACGAAAGCTTTGTTGGGATCAGTAAGTTATCGATTGTCGTCGTTGGAACTCGTGGTTTACTAACGCATCTCAGGTTGTGGATGATGGCACCGAGTCTTTGACAGCCATGGGCTTTGAGACACTCCAAGCGTTCGAGGAGATCACCAACTCTCCGGAGAATGTAAGTCATCTGCACTACTAGATTTGAGGCAGCAACTAATCAGAACCAGTTTTCAAGTCTAGTATGAAATATCCATTGATTCGTTGCGTATAGTTGCGGTGAAATTGCTTGGAGTTGGAAAATATGGATGACCTATATTGTACTTGACTTTCTATAACTGCATGCTTTGATGACGCTCGATCCTTTATATGACATCTTAACGATTTGACTACCAATCTATAATTTCTATAATTTATTTCCATCTTTGGCCAAAAGCGCCTGGGTGTTCTTCACCCTCGTGATCCCGTGAAAACAGGAAAACAGTCTACACGATGATGCAGTAACGACTGCTATGCGACGATATCCTTGTTACCTAAATTGGTAGACCGCCCTACCATTACAGCCTGCCCTTGATGTCTTGTCTTCTCATGGCTTGTGCAGATCTCAAGAGGGCATACAAGCTCTGTAATCTCGGCATCTCAACACCTCTAGCCCTTGCGATTCTCACGGGATTGCCCAAAATCACCTCGAGCTCCAGCGGCTTGCCAGCTTCCCAGTCCAGCAACATACTCGGCCTGGCACCCTTATTGCGCGCCGTACTCTCGATGATCTTCTCCGGTTTGGCCATACTATCCGGGAAAGGTCGACCCAAGATCTTTGGCACGGCATCGCGGATCTCGTGCATCACGCCGGATAGATGTCGCTGCAGTTCGTCGTCTGCGACCATGTCCGCGTTACCGCGACCTCCAGAAAGAACAGCCGAGGGGTTCATGGCTGCGTTGATACAGAGCTTATGCCATCGCACAGTCTGAAGGCCAACTTCATCATGAGGATCCACGTCTTTGATACCGCCTAGGTCTGACCACCAACGGTGCAGCGCCTCAGTTGACTCTGTTCCGCGACGACCTAGCTCCGAGTCTTGCGAAGCTAAGCCATCTGTGTAAGGTCCAATACTGATACGTGTCCAGCGGTTCTGGCGAATAGTACCGGGAGAAGTCTGCTCTGCGCTGATAACAGTAACAGCACTGACGATGGGGTTGTTGGGGAATCGTTTCCTGAAGGGCTCTTCCACGCCGACACCGTTCTGGATGAGAACGATGCAAGACTTTGGACCAACCAGAGGCTCAATTATCGAAGAGTCGTCGCTGATATCTGGAAGAGCTTTTGTTGTCACAAAGATGTAGTGCCAGTCTCGCTTTGCGCCTGATGGACTGGCAGCGGCAGCGGCAGCGGCATCAATAGATGGGAATGCTGCGTCTGGATTGAAAGTGTAGTCACCAAAGCTTCGCGTTTGAAGCTTCACGCCATCCTTCTGAATAGCGGCATAGTTTGAGCGCGCTACAAGAGAAATATAAATGTTTTGCGATGGCTATTACGATGGTTAGTTGAAGTGTGCTACTCATGCGACAAGGAGACATTACGTGATGAAGTCGCGAAGCATAGAAACAACCGACGGCGCCAGCGCCGATGAAGATAATATCAACACGACTACAGATGGGTTATCATGTTAGTATTCTATTGTGGAATTGACATATACGCGATTGGATGGATAGCCTCTTCTTACCTGTTGTCTGCCATGATGACGATATATGTTTACCTTGAGGCTTTGTTTACGTTATTGGTGGAGTAACGAATGAATCGGGTTGTTACTGCAATCGTGATACAGCTAATTCTTCAATGGGTACTTCAGTAATAGTGGTGCTGCAGAATCAAGTCGAGTCAAGTCTGGTTTCTTTGATACGAGTATACAATGCCAGGGAGTTGGTTACATGAGAGTCTTCCTCTGACAAGTTACAACCAACCCCTCCACTTTTGCCTTTGCCAAGGCACCGAGGTCCATGCCGTAACAGTAAGAGTAAGGTAACGGGAGGCTGGAATTGGAAACTGGAAACTGGGGATTGCTGGAGCACACCATCAATACCCAGGCTAGCCAAGCTTATGGTATCTTGTTATTTTCAGTATGAACACCGTATGAACCGCTGTTAGTTTCTCGATCAGTCATTTCAGAAGCCCACAATAGCAAGTCCGTCTGCTTGGCCCTTTACGTCGGGCGATCGGCCATATGTAACTGCCTGCAGTAGCTGTCATAATAGCAGCAGCCTTTATTCGTTCGTCTGTAGGCAATTCGGTTGGGTATCAAGCATCAGCATCAGCAGCAACCATCTCATCAATTCGCTGATCGGCCACCACCTGCTGTATACGGCTCTGCTCTTCATCGGACTCAGCCGTGGTTTCTCACATCACAGCATCCATTCTTGTGAGACGTAAATTGACCCAAACAGATGCACTGCATGAAGACAAAGTCACACTCCCCCCATCTGACAGTTTCGCAATTAGACTCCCAGTTCTCGCTCCGATAGACCGTTTTACGCGACGGAAGAAAGAGGGAAAGCAAATAGTCTTGATTTAGCCCGTGTACTTCCTTACGCCGTCAGCAGGGCATGCATGGTCAAACAAGGCAAGTCATCAATGGAAAATAAGTATCCGTAATCAATCAATCCATCGTTAAATCAACGGGAGCTATGCCTATACAACCCCCAATCTGCCAATCGGTCACGCCGTTCGCCCGGCTCGGAACACCCCGCCGATCGTTGATCATCAGGTTTGGGTAGTCTCTTTGGCTTTGGCGGGTGAGATTTCACGTTCGACAGATAGTTGAACCCTTTTGCATGGGCTGGACCAACGGCCTCGATCACTAAATCCCACGCGACTGAAGCCACGTCGACGATGCAGGGAATGGAAGCATTGCAAGGCAAGCCAAGCTCTGGTGACCCAGGCCGGCTAGCCAATCTACCAACTGCCGGTTGAAGAAATATCCAATAGCTGCAAATTGACGGGGCATAGCAGCATACCATAGGGATAGCGTGCCACTGCCGTCGTAAACTACCGGTCGTATATCGACTTGACTTCATATGATCAAACTACAAAGATACTAGTGATGGGTATTGGTATGTGCCTACAGCTGATTCCCGGCCTCTCAAAGAGATCAAGACGACTTCTAAAAGCCGGGTGCCCAGCAACGAGTTCAGATTTATCTATGCCAGAGCAAAAACATCCAGGTCTATGGAGAGCAGACACTGAATGCCGATTACCACGCCGAGAAGAATCTCAACGCGGTGACTGGCAAAACATCACATCACGCGAAAGCTGTTCAAAGGTTGGTTAGTATCATATAGTAGCAAGGGTGTGCATAGCACTTGATCTATAGTTGAAGATCCTGTGAAATGATGCCATCAAGCTTCGCACTGACATGCGATTTGCGTATTGAAGCTCTGTCATCCTATCCCAGCCCTGCCAGAAAGGGTCTACCGTAGGGACACACTCGACTCAGAATGCACCTGACACAACGGTATCGGCAGCGGCCGCTTCCCAGACATACAAGACAATACTTGACCCGACGGCCAAAACCATGACGCAACAAAGAAATCGAGCTTGCTAGGTTATTGTAAAGCGATGTATGTGAGGGTTGCAGCAGCTGTCGGGGATCAGCGATGCTGATGGATGGTAGAGTATCTCGTGGCGCGCCCAGCGAGATGGAAGGGTATGTATGGTAAGAAAAGATATGGTGGTAGGCAACTCAGGTTTTTGTGTGGTTGCAAAGGTAAAATTTTCTGCCTGTCAAAGATATGCTCGAGTTTTCATTTTGCAATTTGGCAAAGTCAGCGCGTGGGGGTATTTTGATTGCCCGGCCGCCGATCGGCCAATCAGATATAGATGTGGCTTGGACCTAAGCATAGCCAATAGACGCTCCAATCCAAAGCAAGGCGTCGCACTTGAACCAATTAAACAGCAGCGCATTCGACTTGCCTTTTACGGTCACGATGGAACGGTCCAGCGGCCCCAGTTCATCCATGGCTTCATGGTCGACTGCATTGCAACTCTCCATACCCATGGTTATGGATAGCCAGTAATACCTTCTGCTACGTGAAGATATATGGACCTTGATGAAAAACCGGCCCGTTTGGAGGTTCCTTTCCTTTCCTTTCACTCTTGTCCACCAACAACCGCGGCTTGCCATGATATACCGAGAGCCATCAATCACAATCGTGCCTGTGATGTGCTGTCAGCTGTGTGTGCCTGATGGGACAGACGAGGCTGTGACAACACAGTTACATAATGTCATATGTACGCAACTTGTCTTGTCTTGTCTTTTGTAAAAATTGCAAGCATGGGCGTGCCCATTTCGATCCATTCCATTCTTGACTTGGTTGGTGTCTCCTGGCGCTTAAACCGTTCAAAACCATCTTAGGGCTCGTGTTTCGTTTCATTTCGCACCGAGCCTCATAATATCAGTTGGTGGAAATTGACCCCGAGTCTAACAAGCAAAGGCTTTATCCGTAGAGGCTCAAGAGACACCTGACCGGGGCGACCCTCACCCTCTGCGTGCGCTGACCTGAGACGAGGAGATTGGCTATGGATCGAAGCAGATGCGGCTAAAGAGAAGCGCCATCGCAAATGTCGACGTGCAGATGGAGTCCAACACTCATTAGGAATCGCGCGTGCAGAGCTACCGACGAACGGCGCAGATGAGCCCCATCACCAACAAACACAAAATGTAATAGACTGACTGTCAGAATTGTCCGTGCTATTAGTGAACACGGCTCGGTCAACAAATACCTATGTCGGTATCCTATAGGCGAATCTTCATTCCTTGCTAAGTGGAAGCGAAACCTCATTTGCCAAATGACAATCGGTCGGCCAAGGTCTCTGACGCAGATCAGCAGCATTTGGCCAAATGCCATATGCTACGTGGTAATTATCATGGACCGATCATTCAACTCCACTCTGAACATGGGGAAGAAACTTACCTAAAAAGCACAGATCTTATTAGAAAAGCCGAGGATTGAAACCACAGGGTCCATGATGGGATGGGTACCGTCAAGTACTGTAGCAACCTGTGCGTAGCGAGTAGCGACCAACAATTACATCCAACAGAGGATTTTGCTGAATATGCACGAGCTGGCACATCGGCTAGTTTTGCTGCGAGCAATGAGAGACCACCTTGACAGGCTGGTCCAAGCTCCCTACATTGTACTACCACGACGCAGGGGCGCAGGCTTCTAGAAAAGCAGCTGGAACTCACAGCAGCAGATCAAGGGTCGGGGTGTGTGCGAGGCAGAGACAGCCTGAAATCCTGTTTTGGGAGAATTCACTGTGATGCCAAGAGCCAATCATGTCGATATATAAAGATGCGGGATGGTGGGGGCAGAGCTTGGGGCCCCGATGGGATGTCTGGAGTTTTAGACAAGCCCAGACAAGGATTCCGGTCCGTTTTCGAGGGACTTGGGGAACGGTGCAAGCCCAAGATATCCAGCACTGTCCTGACTTGTCATGACATGACATGGCATGGCTGAGGTCGGTTTCTCATGTTGATCAGTGCTAAGTGTGACTGTAAGAGTGAATGGCTGATTGCTGTTTCAAACTGCCATATCTTCCAATTGCAGATTGACAGCAAGCCTGTTCCCATCAGTTAGCCTGTGACTGATAATGGCGGTGTCAGTGTAACCAGGTAAAACCTGGAGGCTTGTGGGTTCCTCTACTGCATCGCACCTCTTGTTTGGCGACTAAGGAGCCGAAGTCACACAACCGCAAACTATCAAGTTTGAAGAAAATCCAGAAATGCTCTCGCCTTGACAGCTTCATGAAACGATTGGTATCAGGCATTTTGAACAGAAACTACCTGTGTGGAGAGTTGTTGGTAGAATGCCGATCTATAGTGGACCAAGAGGCTGTATTTGATTCCTCTCACATTTGATAGTCGGTAGGTGTACATCACGAACAATGAGACCCAAGCTTCCATGGCCTATTTCCCAATATGTAATCATGATGCTCAGGATGTTGTCAGCTGAATCAACTATCCCTGCTTGGTCACTGCTGTTCTCCATACCTGCAATTAAGCAAGTCACAAGT
Source organism: Fusarium nanum (assembly GCA_004367095.1). Lineage (NCBI taxonomy): Eukaryota > Fungi > Ascomycota > Sordariomycetes > Hypocreales > Nectriaceae > Fusarium > Fusarium nanum. Next base: position 80,129 of record QGDY01000025.1, read on the forward strand.
GACATTGACAGATGCAAGTAAGAAGCAGGCAGGTGTGGTACAGACCCTGCGTGAGCCTCGTGGAGTGGACGCATACAGGTAAGGGTCTGCTAAAATGCAGAATGGACCTCCAGGTCAGACCTCCAATCGAACACTACAACAGAGGTCATCATGACCGGTACCTGCGTGGAGTCCCTGACATTGCATTTGTTGCGGTCAAGCAATGACTCTTCTTCTCAACTCTCATCTTGAAAATAAGTTTGATACCCCATACACGTGGGCGGACGGCGTGGAGATCATAGATCTATCTTCCTAGGCGGTCTGATAGATAACTTCCGAAGCTTGCTCGGTATCCCACTCCAGCGCGGCTGTCGCTTTTGGCGGCTCCAGAATTTCTTTTGATGTTAATTTAGCAACCAGGTTGCGGGGCCAAAACTGTCATTTCCTGTTCTGGTCCTTGTATGAAGGACTTGATTCATCCGCTCTTGGTATCTCCGGCGGGAAAGGAAGCGAAGGGTGAAAACAGGACAATGACTTGCCACTATTGTTAGCGAGATGATCGGTATAGTCTAGGTTTCTGTTGCCATTCGCTTGTGAATAGTGACTGATGTCCATATGCTCAGTAGGTATCAACAAGCCAGTTTGGTCGTAGTTGGCAGTGATGAACTCTCTATGCATATAAGTCAGCAGGTACGTAGCCAAGCCGACAGCACTACAGCGAAAGCAACCAACGGAGTGATAGGATAATGGACCCCTCCCATTACTATCGATGATTCGGTTGGCGCTGTCTTGTCTAGGTCACGCCGTTTGTGTATTGCTTGCCATGACCGGCAATAAATATCTGCCATGGAGTGCAAAGGAAGATCGCGACTAAAAGACTGGGGTAGTAAAAAGAACCGGGGCTCAGCCGACTGTGCATTGTGTTCGTGAAAAGCCAACAACAAAAGACGACGCCTATGGCAAGTCGACCACAGCCGCGGGCCGGAGGAAGCAACAAAAGTCATTCAACCCATAAATATTCGACGATTATGAGTCGCCATTGTGTATAAACCATCTCAATTTGCAAAGGCAAGCTCCCGGCACCCGCTCGCCCGCACTTTCCCGTCGGGATCCGTGCATCGCGGGGGAAGTTGGGGAAATGCTGTCAACTGAACTGCAGGATGCGCATGTCACAAGCACACAGCTAAGACGCAAGTCTGCCGCACCTCGGAGTGTATCCGTTTCTATAGATTCCGTACGGAACGAATCGAACCCGACAGGATTGGACGCGCCACCGGGCGGAGACGGATGTTGTGTAATGCTGATGATGCGGAAAAGTCGACGATGCCACTGGATGAACGGAGGATGTCTCAGCTACCCGTCCAGCACACGCTGAAGCACTGCAGAATGTCTGCAGTCACTGCCCTGGTTAATAGAGCATAGTCTATCGAATTTGCTGTTATTCACCGTCGGCCACGATATCCGTCTGGGCTTGAAATGAACGATGAAGCACCGTATAGTCCCCGAAAGATTATTCCAAGATAGGCAGTCCGACAGGGAAATAAGAGGCAAGGCTACGAATAGCATCGGCGAATCTCTAGAGCCAAGACCATTCAGTCTGTAAGACCCAATACCTACCCCTGGATCAGCGGTCTGCACACAAGTGCGCTTGTCATAGTACGTAGCAGTGTAGCACGGTCGGTGCTTAATTTGGCTTGGGGGCACCCTTGACCAATGATTTGCAGGGTCCACGAGGGTCTTGGAGAGTTATCATGAGACAATGCAGCTTGTTGGTCAATCTCCTCTGTCTGTATACGCCTTCTCGAAATTCCACAGTACGCACAAAAGAAAGTCCAGCGGCTATACATAGCCCGGTATGCCTGTAGTGGAATAGGTGCAAGTGAATAAGCTGGGGCGCTGGGGCTTTGTGGATTAAAAGATCCGGGATATCTGGGCATAGAGAGCTTCTGACAGTCTGGGCCTTGATCAGAAGGCGTCGCGTGAACTCTAGACAAGGGGTATCAGGTATGATGATGCTGTTGCCTGCGCGAGAATGGAGTCAGCAATATTCGAGTGGAAAGCGACGTACCAAGCAGCAAATGAAGGAACAATAAATGAGTACGGAGAAGCGGGAACATGCCCTGTGCACAATAACAATAAGCTCCGTGTAATTATGTGCCAGTTTGGATGTACATTAGCAAGTCGCTGATCGGTAATTCAGCCGGCCAAATCTGTATACGCGTCTCCGGAGTCTCTGGTCGGTAGAAGCAGAGCCGCGGCGTTACTGTTTCTGCCAAGAATTTAGTCAAGACACATCAAGAATCATTCACCAAGAATTCGTAAATCTAAGACAAATTTGTGGATGTACGCGAACATCAAGCGCGCCCTATCAGAAGAGTTGGAGTAGTTTGATGCAGGAGGATGTTGATAGGTGGAGCTGTAGTGCAGCAGTTCAAAGTGCAATCACTCAGCCTGATCTAATACGGTGCTTGCGTACAGTGTGACACGGTACATCGCAGCGGCACAGACAGGAGAAGCCTTGCCTTGCATTGCATTTACATCCGTTGCACTTCCATTCTTTATGGAGATTGTACGGGTAATAACGAGATGAACTAATTATTACCTGATATAGTTACCGTTTAGACGAAATCGTTACCTTATCGATCTATCCATCTTACCTGACAATTATCTATTGTATTAATATCAGAAACCTACCAACAAAAGCAAGCATTGCGGGTTCCCGAGCAGATACCGACACCCAGGCTATTACTATACTGTTACTACAGTACAGTGCACTCATGCACGACTCAAACTGATGGATGGATCGTCCCGAAGATGCTCCGCCGATAAGGTAATGCATGTATGTACGTAAAACTTTTCTTTTTTCGTTTTGATGACCTTCCATCAATCTATCAAACTAGCCGAGTTTAATCGTACCCGTTTAAGCTTGAGTCCAGCCAATAGTTGTAAACCTTGTCGTACTGTACTGTACTTGGTTGCTTGCCTGACTGTTCTGCCGCGATCCTCACTGACGAATGTTAACAGCTTGCCCTACCCCCAGTCTAAAAACCCCAGCCAACGGCCACTAGACGAGACGGACGGCCTGTGTGAGATACAGCAGATGTCAGGCAGTTTGTGTAGGCCTAGCGACGGTACCGTCTTACCAGGTACAGGACAAGGCATGGTGTGCACACGAGTATACCTGCACGAGAGGTTCCCAAGACACAGCCGATACCCGGCTGCATAAGGCGCCATCTAGCCGTCAGATTTGGAGGCCGAGTTGCAGCAGAAGTGGACTGAAGAGAAACACGGTAATGCTACCGTCGTGTCGAGGGTTATGACCGATCACTAAGGTATCCTTACCCATTTGTTGGTTGGCTCCGTGATTCTGTTGCACCGGTCACGACTTAACTCGAGCAAGACGGTACAGTACAATAATAGAATACAGCACATACCTTGACATGAAAACATAATACCTGATCAAGGAGTTGTGGCTGATTTGATCCCGAATGTTGGGACCAGGATACCAAGTCAAACCAGTCAGCGTCGCTGCATGGCCCCGAATTCTCCCATAAAGTTAAACATGGATATTCTGATCGTCCCTCCGTCCCGTTATGCCAGTCAACCTAATTTACCCGCAGTCGGTCACTAATGTTTTACGGTAGGCAATCCCGAAAGAAGCAACCCTTTCAGACCAAGATTATGTTGACCTTTTCCAGTTGCCGATATCGAATTGATGCTGCTATTTTCTGCATTGTTGAAGGAGGCAGGTACGGTGGACTAGACTGTCAGTAGGTGCCTGCCTCAGAGAGGACACATTTTTAGTCGGGCACCTTCCTTCCACTTCCCGTACTAATCCATGTGTAAAATGGATTCTACGCAATGGGCGATACGATGTTATGCGATGCGATGCGATGCGTGCGGCTCCTCCTTCTCACTTTGTGCCCTCCGCGCTCCTCCACTGTAATCTGCCTCGCACCAATCTTCCCCATTCATCGTGATCCATCCACTGTGGACAAATCCCACAGGCCCACAATCCCCCCAAGCTCGCTCACTCGACCTAAATTATCCATAACTAACTAAACTGTCATGACAATCAATCAACCGGCCATGCGAGCGTATCAAGTTCCGTCTTTCTCTTCACACAGCCGAGTACTGTACTGTCGATCTGGAAGTAAATGTACTGTACAATACACAAAGCTGCACCTCTCTAACCCCCAATCATACAGGAACTGATGCCCAGCCAACTCTGTGTCACAACTGAACCCTTGAGAGCAACAGCAAGAAAGGCGCTATCCCATACTCGGTCTCAATCCCACTCTTCACTGACCATGCCACGGGCCACGGAGGGTGACGATGCCCTCTCAAGCTCGTCATGGTCGCTTCAGAACCCTTGTCCCCCATCCTAGCCCACGCTTCCACCCCGGTGCCCCAGCCCGGTCACCTTGCTGCTTGCGCCATCGTCCCACACTGTACAGCCGAGTATCCTCGATCGCGCCCGTGTCCGCAACCTCCCTCCACGCCTGGCCCGGTCTTGCACTGTTGCTGATTTATTGAGGACAAATCTACAAGGATACTGGACCATGGGGCCTGGGGTCCGTAGGCACAGAATAGAACAAGCGAGCGGGCAGGCACGCAGGCGGCGGCGGAATTAACCAGCAAGAAAGCAAGAATTCGATTCGACCATGGGCGGGAATCTATTCGGCACGACTTGAGAATCAAGGGATCATGACCGAGCAAGGGACCAAAGGGTCGAAGTGCTCTGCTGCCACTTACAAACATATCACATTGTGATGGGTGTTATGCTCTGCGCACCACGCCTCGATGCTGCTGCTCCTGCTGATGTGCTGATGCCCTCCGTCATTGTCTCCTGCTGTATCGAGAGCCATAAGAGAAGCCCTCCTCCTTGGATCTTCTCTTTGTCTTTCAATTCTACTTCTCTCTCCCGTCTTCTGAACATAGCACCCGCTCTGTTCTTCAGTGTGTTCCTCAGGGAGCGCGCTTCGTAGTGCGGTGTGCTCTCTCTTTCTTCCTCTTCACAGTTGGTGTCGGCCGCCGACGTCACCAAAGCTACAGTACCAGGTCCGACGAACAACACAACGCAAAACGAGAACGCTCCGACCATCCGGGCCGACATCTCCACCTACAACGTCTCCAGCAAGGCGGCTTGGCTTGGCCTTGGTTGTCGATGTCGTTGTCTTGTCTTAGCTGGCTCTGTAGCTGAAGGCGCCAAACCCGCTTGTGCACCAGGAGAAACCCCGGTCCTGCCGCCGACCTCGTCCGCCCATCCATTTCAGGTATTCCTGCGGCGCACTCCCTCTGGCCCTCCCCTCCCCACACCCACCCAACCACATCTATCGCACACCCAGGGCCCAGGGTTACAGTAGCGAGCGATCCAACCCGGCCACAAGCTAGGTCTAGGTACCGTACAGTTCAAGAGGAGACCCCAAGACACCCCAAGGGAAAATTTACCCACCCACCGGTCGGTAGCATCTCCACTCCTGTTCCTCTTTCTCATCAATTGGCTTTGACAACTTGCCCTCGAAAACTTTTATTGTCCTCTACTCCCTCGTTCCTTGACTGGATTCATTTTCCAGCCTCTTCCAGCTCTGCTCAAGCTCCTCCGCGATATGTTCCTGTAGCTGTTCGCTTTACCAAAGCTCTTTCGGCCCATTTTCCCCAACTTCAAGTCCACTTGATTTAGCGTGGAAGTGCTTTTGCGGGACACTTACACACAAGCCTTTCGACATCGGTGCCGATAGAAACCCACCATATTCTCCCTCCACCTTGTCCGAACCAAGCATACTCGACTGGAAATTGACCACTTTGAGACCTACATATCAAGCTTTCACCAAAAATCAACTCTTGTCGCCATAGACCAATTCGCCTTCTAGCTCTCAAGTCGACTGCATCTTAGCCTGTCAACACCCCGCCAAAATGATAATTGATGGAGAAAAGTATGCCTGCGAGGCCTGCGTTCGCGGCCATCGCGTGAGCAATTGTCAACATTCTGGTTAGTCTATACTCTATTAACAACGTCTGAGTTCTTGCATCGTCGAACATCTTACTTACCATATGCGTTTCTTAGACCGTCCTCTTCAACATATCAACAAGAAGGGTCGACCAGTTTCTCAATGCGCCCACTGTCGCGCCATGCGCAAGTCTCGTTCTGCTCATGTCAAATGTGACTGCGGCGAGAAGACGAGCAAATGTGCCCATTTGCAGCCAACTGTCGAGGGGCACACTGGTGAGCTTCCTCTTACTTCGAGCTGTCACAGACCTCGAGGTGTTTGACAAAAGTCCCATTTTCTAAACCTTTCACAGAGACATGCTGCTGCAACCATGGCGGCCACTGCAGTTGCTCGCACAAGACCGAGCCTGCTCTTGACACCGTTCCCGAGTCTGACTCGGAGCGCGAGTCCTTGACCATGAGCATTACTGGCCGTCCCAAGCCTCCTGGTCGACGACGACGAGCCAACACAGTTCACTCAGATGGTGTTTTGACCTTCGACCAGCATGGTAACCACAAGCCTGCCCACCGAAGTGCCCGAGCTTCGCAAAAGTGTGGCCCATACCAGCTCAACAGGGTGAACTCGGCCCATAGCACTACCAGTCTAGGCGCCGACAGCATGCTCCAGAAGAGCTCGCGGGAACCTCCTAGTAGTCGAGCACGCGCTGCCACCAACCGAGAACGTCGAGTCAAGTCGGAAACTACTTCGCCACTTATGACCGGTGCTAGCAGTTTCCAAAATCTGAACGCCAATCTTCCTCCTCTGGACCTGTCGAGCATCGAGTACCCTCCTTATATGGCCAATAGCACGACCTTCGATCTATTTGGTTCTGGTTTCAACTCTGAGACAGAAGCTCCTATGTACAGCGCCGGCCTCAGCGCTCATTCAGTCGACTGGAGCCATTACGACCTTGCCGAGATGAAGGGCGATACCTTCACGCCATCAAGCTACAGCCAGGCTGGCACTCAAAGCTTCAATGGCCTCTTCGACTTTGGCAGCGGCTCAGAGCACTTGCCCCACCTTGCCAATACCACATCGACTTCCGGAGAGGTTTCCGAGGTAGAGGACTTCCTCCCTGGGGGAGATGACGAGATCCATGGCCTAGATGGATTCAGCCGTGGCGACAGCTTTATCCGACAAAACGGCAATGTTATGGCTAACTCCGCCGACCTCACCACCATCGACTACGATAGCTTCTACAAGGGAGCCGATGCTGGCCCTATGGCTGGAGCCGGTCTTTCAATGGTTGAGGATGACCCTGCATTCTGGATGCCCAACTACAACGAAGGCATCGCGACAATGGACGAGAGTCCCGATCCTCTCGGCCCTGCTTCCATGCCCGGCTTTTGGGGTATGTGAAGATTGATTGAGGTTTCGAATATCCTGGCGTACATAATACCCATTCAGTTTTTTATTTTCAAGTCATTAGGGTGACGCACTGGTAGGCGTTGGAAAATACCATACGGGATGAGGCCATAAGAGATATGGCTTCTTCCTTTCTTTTACTTATTTTGCGCAAACAGCGGCAATATATACGTTTCATGTAGAGCGGACTTCCGCTCACCACCATTCGAAAAAGGACGCCGTTCTATGACGTCTGAATTTCCGATGGTGATGATGATGATGACAGGACGACATTTTCATCCAAAAGGTAGACGGTTTGGGAATCTTGATGAGCATGATTTTTTCTACTATCAACTGGGAGGAACAGGAGATATAGAACAGGCGCAGGTGGTTTTTATTTTTGAATTATACAAGACTACAGTGCAGGAGTGCACATGCATGTGTCGGCATTCAAGCAAAGAAGAGCAGTGCAAGTGGTTCGGTGAATTAGCTTCTTGGAAGAGTTGTGACCAGGACAATATCGAGCTGGAAGCAACATGTGCAGGAACATGACAACAAGCCAGGGCAAGGCGTCCCAGTATCTTGCATTGTCTGTCAGTTGTACGTGGTTTTATCTGCAAGACAATTTGCATATCAATCGATGGGAATAGGTCGAAGGTTCAGCTTCTATACTTGATTATCAGGCATCCATGTTATGTCTGTTGATTCAATCGTTGCGCATCTTTCGTGCCTTCCACTGGCTCGATATTCCTGCCTTTGATATCACACTGGGTACGAAAAAGAGTACTCGGCGAAGATCTGTTACAACGCAATAATAAACTTCATGATTGAGGACCAAGACCAACCGAGTCAAGGTCCACGAGCCAACACCACCAAATAACTGTTCCTTCCATTCATGGGTGATCATGATCATATTGACACGAACTTGACAATAGTAGCTGACACGACTTTGCTGTGAATCTCAGCGGTATCAGCTGTTGTTCCTTCGATGCAGCTGCACACGGATCTCATAGCAGCACGTCGTCGGACATCCGGAGATGAGATGGGTTGACTTGTCGAGGTATGGGTGTGATGAGGTTCTCGACAAACACATATTGTTTGTGGTTCGATGCTTATCCAACGAAAACGGCAATTACCTGAGCATGGATTCAGAAACGTTCAGCGTTTCTATCATATTAACATTGCACTATAGGTAGTGCCAAAGGCAGCGCTTGCTAACTTTCCCCGTCTTTTAGACCCCGTACTCACCCCAGTCATCCCCCAGCCGGGGGATCCTTGGGGTCATGGAGAAAGAAGATGCAACGCCAGATGGCATGATCGACTACAGTCATATACATAGATCCGACAAGTTCTCGTACTATCATCGGCATCGAAGATAACTGTTACAAAGTGGCATTGATCGTTGGTCTCGAAGAAAAGAGACAGGTCGTTTGAGCATCGCAAAGGATGAGATGTCGTGAGCGGCCCCACCATGCCCAACGAAGATTCTTCAACGCCAATGCAGCCTATATTTGCTTTGTCGCGGCCCAGAGATGCATACAACCTTGCGTTCTGCTTCTGCGTTGTGCTGTGCATACAGCACAGTACGTCCAACGCTTGACGCTGGGCCGAGACCGGCATGGGAGTATCAGTTCAGTAATGCAGGGCCTGGCCTGGTCTATTTCTTGTCTGAAGTGCAGTAGGAGGGGGCGTACAGCAAGCATAGAAGGCTTCCATACGGCTTCTCAACACGGGCGGCCAGGTACGCGCACGTACTGTAGGTGTCTTGCGTGTTGGAACGACACTGGATGACGACTGACTACGCAGCTAGCTTCGAAGATTTAAAATCATCCAGCCATTCATTTGCACGGCTAAGCGGAGCCGTTCTATACTAATCGTGTAGCGGAGACCATCGTCTTTAACTACCCTCTGACCGACAGATTCAGAGTCAGAGACAGATCCTGGCCCTAACTATCAGTCTACTGACAGTAAGCTAGTCGAACTGAGAAGACTTTTTATTTGATAAGGGCAAGTTACGTAAACTCGACGCCATTACTCGTCGCGTCCTTAGCATCTCCCGGTCCTCGGAGACAGAAGAGAAAGCGTCGATCAGGTACAGCTTGAAATATGCACGATTTGACTTTTTTCCCCATCCACTAGTTTCAGCAACGGCATGAGCTTTGATTGACTGAACTAGATTATGACAGCAAAGGGGAAAACTCTGTTTGGAACCGTCTCTGCATGCGAAATGAATTGTCGGTTACAGTCCAGTCTGATAGGACAAGAGAATAACCATCAGGGTTATTTGATCCCAAATATACATCTCCGTAACGTCTCAATAAAACTAGACGCCATCGTTCACAGTAGTCTACATGCTTGGCGCTATCATTCTTCGTCATCTCTCTATTTCCATCAACCCCAGTTTGATGAGTTGTCAATCGGGAATACACATAATTACTCGTCAAGGTCAGAAGAATTGGTCCCAAAGAGCCCCAGAGACGAAACAATTTGGTCACTTTATGCCAGCTTAGGCCAGCACTTAGACAACTCTACTTCAAAGCCTCCAAGAAGAAATGATTTGGTTGTTTTATGCTACTTAAGACTAGCATACAGGTATTTTCGCACCTTCAGCCTTACAGTACCCTATTATACACGGGAGTTGTCGTCTCCCAAGGTCGTCCCTTCATTATGACCTTTTACATCACCATCTGCCAAGGATATCCATCCCTAAGCCATTTCCAGATAGCCCAAAGCCAATGACGGACCAAAAGCAATGTCATCACCTCCCTCGTGGGCTGTGGCTAGGTCTGCCAAATGTTGAAGTCCTTGGCTTGCAGTCGATGCTTCCACAGATGAAGTAGGTCGCAGTTGCTCTGCGAGCTTCTCGCGGATAATGTCCCACATTGTAGCGGGTTTGTCTACGACGTCCTTGATCAGCTGTGTCGCTTCTTCTCGCGATCGATCCATCTTGATTAGCTTTGCCAAAGACACATAAACAACTGACACAAAATGATTGAGGAGCGGGCTACGCAGATAGTCGTTCGCGGAGAGAAGGTTGACGAGTTCCTTAGTAGCCCACAGTGTCTCTGATGATGTGGCTCCTGGCGTAAGCAGTATTATTACGAGCCTGCAGTGCCAGTATGCCATATGAACCATTGGATGCGATGCGGGCTCAATGTGCGCGGGCAAGTCTTCTCTATAGTTCTCGATGTAATCCGCGAGGATTTTCGCTGTGTGTTCCTCAGTTGTTGATGCTCCCGGTTGCAAGGTAAAAATGGCATGCCAGAGGCGATTGAGTAGCTTCGATAAACGAACAAGGTAGAAACACACTTCTCCCAAGATATTCTCAAGACCAGGAGGAGCTACCACGCTGTTGTCTGAGATATAAGAGGGACTTCCTGTACCAGTAGCATGCCAGCGATCCATCAGGATCAGTGACCACCACAATCGCGCACAAAGCGCATCATCTGAATCCGACTCGGTGATTGACTCTATGGGGGTAAACCTCCATAATCTCATCGCGCCAGCCAGACCAATGGCGCGTAAGAGTGGGAAAGGCATGGTTTTTGATAAACGCAAGTCGGCATCGATGATGAGTAGCAACAGAGTTTGCAGATGAACGATGTTCACAGCAGTTGAAGCAGCATGCCCGTGCTGTTCCAATGCCGAAAGGAGCGAGTCGGCATGCTTGACATCGCCATCGCCTGATCCTACAACAGCAGGAAGAGCATTCGCGAATGCATTTTGAAGGGACGTTGGGCATTGTGCGAGCAATTCCTGCATCCGGCCCTTTGTGCTAGGCAGTATCGGATAAACAGGCTGGAAGCTGGACAAATAACTGGGTAAGAAATTATTAGCTATAGAACATTCAGATGGGTAACAGAAGAATTGTCCTCTAAGACAAGAGACGAAATCCTTATGATCAGATTAGGCTATCTCGTCTCTTATATTCGTTGCGGCCAATTCTTCCGACACCCTGACAGTGAATCAGTGACTAACCTGTGCAGCATGCCTTCGTCGATGTCTACAGCTTCGTGAGCGTCGGGCATCGATACATCCATAGTGGCGACAGGCGGCTTGGAAGGCGAGGTTTCGGGCTTGAGAGGTGCAGGATGCGGTGCTAACGAGTTGTTGTCATAAGATCCATAGGTGGGTTCAGATGTGCCGGGTGAAGCTTGGAGCCGCTGGGGTTCGGAGCCCCATGGTGTCTGTCGGGAAGGTGTTGCGAAGTCATTTGTCGAGACACTGGAGAACGGTCGCTTGCGAGTAGCATCTTCACCTTGGCTCGGTCGCGGTCTATCTGTAACGAAAAGCCTATCAATGTCGTCTTGGCTGAGGCCTCCGTCCGATTCAAGCTTGTTCTCGATACTGTGGATACGATCTGCGAGCTCTTTGATATATCTGCAATACATCAGTACACGCGTTCATCAATCCATACAACATAGACCTACCCTTTACTGGGACCTCGTTTCTGAGGTACGCGGCTAAACAAACATCTTATGGATGACCTCGCACAGCTAGAACACGGTGCATCGCCAGTATCGGACTGGGCATCACACTTAATCTTCTTCCTGCGGCATTCATCACATGCTCTGGAGACTTTCGATCTCTTCCTGGGAGGAATGCTGTTGTCGATAGGGTACTGGGACGACATAGATGGTCCAACCTGGACGGACATAGGATGCGGTACCATCGGGTCGCTCGTCGGAGTGTCGTGAACATACGATGGTGTCTGTTGTTGATCAGACTCCGGATGAGGCATGATGTTTCGCAGATTAGGGTCCTCGACATTCATATTGGGGTCTGTAGCAGGCATCATGGATGTCCCAGCTAGACCCTGGCCCAGCTGTGCTGCCAACTGAAGTTCTTCTAGGTTGGCGGGACGAGAAACGTGCTGTTGGACGGATTCCTGTTCCGGCTGCTGTAGTTCACTCTGGCCATGGTCCTGGACTTGTACATGTCGCACTTGTTCGGGGACTTGATGTTCGGGCTGCTCGTGGTGTTGCTCATGATGGGGCTCGACATGGTCATGATGCCCCTCTTGGTGATCTTGGACACCCTCTCGACCGCCAGTGTTGTAGAAAGGACCAGACTCCAATGCCTCAGCTCCTGGGGAGGGATATGTGACGTTGGAACCGTCGGCCTCGGGCTCCATTTTTGTGCTCATGATTCCAGCCACCTGGACATGTACAGTAGAGCTGTTCGGCACTTGCGGGGTATTAAATCGTCACTCAAAATGGCAGTATGGGCCTAGTGATGACGAATTGTGCAGTACTTCAATAATTGCAACGTTGATACGCGATATAAACGCGTTCTGCCAGAATAAGCAGTGCGCGACGCGCAACGATGTCACTGGACGAAGACATTGTTAGCTACAGTTCGGCACGATCATGGCGAAGTCTACACGATCGTGATGGCACGAAAAGTGAAGTTTGACACTGGGGCAACGACGAGAATGCGCTCGTGCTGTGAATTGGGAAAGCTATATCTTGGTCATGACGACTTACACGACTCTTGTTCCAGCTGGGATCTCGGAGCTGGATAAATGCGATACAACGCCTCGACGGAAGAGGAAGAACTCGGCCCCGATGACTTGCGAATAGGCGGCTTGTGTGGGTGTGTTTTTGGCAAGATCACGGAGAAGGAAGAATTTTTCGGAGGGGGAAATGCTCGGGCTGAAGCTACAGTGATTAGTCAGCTACCCTAGAGTTATCGTCCAAAGCTTGGCGATAAGCTTCCAGAATTCAACACCAATCTTGGTTACAGTTCGAATGAATCACTGTTTATTTTATTTTATTGCATATTTGATTCTAAGCAAAGACATAGTGGCTTTGTTTTGTTACAATAGGCGTTCGTCATGTCCTGATGGACCTATTGGTGATGGTGCTTTCCTCATAATCACTAACCTTCCAAGTAGACGACCCAGACTCTCACAACAGTTGGCCTCCAAGATCACAAGAGGCGAAATTATTTGGCCATAGAATTAACACCTCTGAATTCAAGGTCCCGCTACTGCCTTGTGGCCTTATGAGAAATATACTGCTAAACTCACATTGTTGAAACCCTTGGGTACTCGATTGGTTACCTGCTCTTTACAGAACGATAAGGTCGCACAGAATGGTCCAATCATCTTATGCCCGCTTGGAGCAGCACTTGGATTACTTTATCTTGACACCCTAAGCCTTGGGGAACAATTCCTCATTACTCACCTGGGCCGCCATATAGATGGTTACATGTGCAGGCAACGAGCGATAGACCTTTCAATACCATATGCTGAGAACATACTTTGGAAATGACTTGGCCATCTGGCCGCTGAAGAAGCTAAGTAGACGTGCCGCGTAGGTCCAAGAAGCAACTTCAAGCAAAGCTGGCAAACCAAGAACTTTGCATATGTAGTTCAACGGCCAAGCTTCCAAGGTTGGAACACGAAATAGCAAGGATTCTTCCTATAAGGTTGCTCAAGGGTTGCTGCGCCGTGATTATACAGTAAACCATTCTTGTTTTAGACGGAACAATGCCCCCTTTCATTATCTTTGTTTTCGACGTAGGAGCACCCCTTTATCTTGATTACATATAAACAAAGTAAATGAAATAGAATGCAGCTTCAAGATTGAAGTCATCCAACGTCCAATCACATGGGATCGAACCCCCCTGACACGTGCAAGCTGGGGGTCAGATCAATATCGAACTGCCTAGATTTGTCTAGCTGACGGCAATATCTCTTGCATGGGCGAGAAGCGCGGGATCGTCATTGAAGAACGGCCTCAATGACAGGAATAGTAACCATATGACCAGATCTGCAGACGAGGTTAAAGGTCAAAGGTGGTAGAAGGTGGTCCAGGTGAAACATCGTACCACACAAGGGCTGGGGGCAAAGTGCAATTTCCGGCATATGAGTTGAACATTGGATGCAATGACGTTAGTTTTCCAAACCAACCACCTAATAGCCGTGTTTGTTACTCAAGCCTCAGCCTCAGCCCTATCGATAGTTGAGTTCATCTGATCGGACAGAGGGAGGAATCGTTTGCGACATTGCCAGTGTGTATCGCGGCTAACCGGAGCTTCAAGATCGAATCAGAAGCATGGGAGCTTGTGATATACTTTACGACCTGAGGTCGAATGCCTCCCAATACTCGGTGTGTGATCATTAATCACCCCGACTGTATCGTTCCCCCGGGTTTACATTCCTTTGTCTGAGAGCCTGGAGCAACGGTCAACCTCTTCAATCTCTTTTCTTAGTTTAATGCGACATGTGCCGATCACTTTTATGCATCAAAGCATCCCTGTCCTTGCTCAAGGACAGTTGTAATTAATTTCTGTAAGGATATATCTGGGGAAGAACGCAAGCCCTTGAAGTGAGAATTGACTACATAAGACCTTGCACATTATAGACATTCTGACTTTCATCCTCAACATCAAGCTTTCTGTAGTGTTCTTCTCGGGATTGTAGACCCTGTCACCAAGTCGGCAGACGGAACCTTGACTGTCTCAAGCCCCTGGCAGGTGGCGCCTCGGTGGAAGGATGGACGTTTCCCGCAGCGGAGGCTAGCGGGTAATATGTGACTAGCTCAGGTAGTCTCCAGGGTACTCAGGAGGGTCTCGCTCAATTGCGAATGGAAGTAAAGTCAGCCTCTGCAAATGGAGAAACTGCCAACCTTACGTATCTATGTTTGCTTCTGTTGGTCCGAGTCTGAAGAGGCAACGTTCAAGTAGCCAATGGGATAATACAGAGCAGTCTGACAACTTGTAGAAAAAGTGATAGTTGATACTAGAGCGTACAGTCACCTATGACTGATGGGGTGATGCGACACTACAGAGTGTTTTGCTTTTTGTTCCTTCGACCGTTGTCATATTTGACAACTGAATTGTTGAAGAAATAACGGACGACTTCGGTCATACTGACTGTTCTAGAACTCGGGTAAGGATTTACTGAGCCAAGATTTAATTGTCAGAGTTTGTACAATCGTTGTTGTCGTTGGCTGACCAAAATCTCCGGCATCAAAAAGTCGACTTACACGAGCGACTAAGCAATCAATAATTCAATACCATGTCACTTCAACTGTCCGAGTGAGAGGCCGGAGGCGCTCGCTCGACCTGTTCGCGAACCAGGGATCTCAGAGTGGGTATTGGATGAGCGACAGAAAGTGATCCGGCAACTCCTAGTGGACCAGCAGCTCAGACTCAATTCAGTGATCAGAACCTCAATAAGGAGTAAGTGCCATCAGAGCGCGCTGGAAACAGAATGTGGTTGCAGCGGGAAGCGGCAGTCATAGCGAGTCAATCCCTGAAGAAAGGGACCCGTGAGCGGGAATGGAAGGGATATTTGGGTAGCCAAGAAGACGGATCCAATTTCCTTGACGATTCCAGAAGCTAGAAATCTCACACCAAGTCATGGGAAGTGTGTTGAGTAATACAAGGAAGCGGGCCTTTTGAAGATCATTCGGCCGCAATCGCATCATACAAGCATAAACATTTAGCTGCTGTAGCATGTTCACTCTCTCGGGCTTTCTCTCGATTAGTTTACCTTTTAGTCGTCTTCTAGCCTTCTTTTGAGCCACGTCCCTAATCTGCTCTATGCTTAGATTATTGAAACGACCCTAATTCTCCCTATACCCGCGCCGATAAAAAAGAGGATCCATGGCTAGGTAAGGTGGGTAGCTTACAATTACCTGGTACCTGTCGAATGTAGGTACATACGGTACTACGTAGTATGTCAGGTATCCTTGTTCCTTGCCTTGTCTTTCGCTCGTCTCACGAACGTGCAGTGCAAGCTTATTAGTCGACTCGGCGAGTTATCGACCGCAAAAGTCCCTTGCCCTATCTTGTCTGGCTCCCTAAGGTTTTCGACTAAAACCTATGGATGCGTAGCATCGCATCGCATCCACTTCTCTTTTCTCTTGTCTCAGGGACTAGACTTTATTTTTATATTTTTATTTCCATATCCATTCTTCGCTTTTTAACTTTCCTCCCTTTTCCTTCCCTGTTGAAACGCCCTTAACTCTGTGTTATGGCATCATTGGTCGTTCGTCTCCTGTTTTGAGGGAAGGGTCGCTCCTGCACATTTCGCATCTGGGTTTCTTAACTTGTTGTTACTCCTCTCACACGACGTTTATTACAGTTTCAATGACGCATGCGAAACAACCTTTTCTATCGTTCTACAACCGCCGATCTGCGTTTGACTACTTCGCACAACTACAACCGTTTAACTTTCTCATTCCATCATGTTGTTGAGTATGGATGTTATGAAGGTGCGAGACTGGACATACCTCGAGGACCCTCCCCAAGATATTGGCCCAGCTCGACATCTTCTCGAGGTTTACAGCAAAATCCCATATAATGACCTGGACGGTCACATACGCCGTGTGGTAAGTTCAGAATCTTGTCTGTTACCCCCGGCACAACAACTGACTTGACCTTCTGTTTTCAGCGAGAGAAAGCCTGGTGCATCTCACAGTACCCTTGCGTTGGACGATGGAAGTTTCTCTACATCCCAGACCCCAAGGACCCTCGCTATCAACAAGCTCTCTTCCGTCTTAACGTCGCCGGCTCTAGGGATGTCCTTCTCGATCTCGGATGTGGTGTCGGGCAGGTGATCCGACAATTCCGCGCAGACGGTGTCGACGGAGCTCAACTTATAGGTACTGATCTGCAGGCCAAGTTCATCGACATCGGGTACGATCTGTTCCAAGATCGTCATCAGCTAGGCGCTGCCTTTGTCGCTGGCGATATGTTGGACCCTGAAGACAAGGAGATGGCCCCTTTGCGCGGCAAGATCACCATGGTTCATGCGGGCAGTTTCTTCCACCTCTTCAACTGGATCCAGCAACTCTATATCGGCAAACGCGTTGTCGAATTTCTCAAGCCTGGCACTAAAAACGCAATGATTTATGGCCGTCAGGTCGGCACGAATCATCCAGGACCGACTTCCACCAGCACCCGATCCGCTTATTTGCACGACCAAGCAAGCTTCCAACGACTTTGGGACGAAGTAGGCGCCCTAACGAAAACGCGATGGCAGGTCCAGATCGAACCCACGGGAGAGCCTGTATCCAAGGTGCCTGGCTTCAACAATCACACATTTCCGGTTAACTTTACCGTCTACCAGGTGTCATGAGTAATTGCTTTGCTAAAGTGAGGCGTATCATGACAACCTAACTACACGGAATGAGCGGAGATCACATCACGACCCTTGTCTCGCCTCATTTCTCCATATTATCCGGCATTCGACCCTATCGCCAAGCTAGCATTCAACCAAGCGGCTTGCCCTCTTGGGTTTGGTCAGGATATACCCAAACTAGCGCCAGTGCACTCGGCATTACAACGACTCAGACTCACGACCAATATCACAAAATCCAATATTGGCATTTTTTGGCTTCGCCCGCACTTGTCGCGTCTAGGCTCGGTGCTTCACAAATTTCCGTGGCCTACTGGTGAAGCTTATTTGGGTTTGGAACCGCAGAGGGGCGATTGCTTGACCTTCACCGATAGCTATCACCGACATCTATCGGCCCTCCCAACATTTTACTATTGTGGACATAAAATGATCAACACGGCCTATATCTTGTGGGGCCGTGAGTTTTTGATCTGCGGATATCAATCCGCAAGCTTTTGACACACATGAGTTGTCTGCATCAACGCTGGCCACGGTGGCCGAGAGCATCGCAAAACAATAAATAACTTACAAACAACAATTTATCTGAGAGCAAGCACTATTCCAGGAAAGGATTGCATGTTGCGGGTAAATTGTTCGCATGATTAATGATACACGATGATATAGTCGACCGCAGCTGGGCAACAACTGGCGTTCTTCAACACGGAGCTAGTCGACTCATGCTAGTCCTCTTTTTGGCGTTCAACGGTGGGAATTATAGACGGGTTTAAGGAGGAAAAGATGGACCGGCTCAGATGGCTATAGATTAATACATAATTAACGCAGCTGCTTTTCTAGAATTGATCTTGTTTGGGTCGGCTATATCGTTTCTTGGCTTGCAAGTCATGCTGCCTGCCCACTTACACGCGAGGCGAGGACCTTATGATTTGGGTACTTCAGAGACAAGTATTTTCAGACTAGAGGTACATGAGAATGCTTTTGCCCACTCATTGGGCTTGTATACACTTTGTAGCGAGTTTTCGGCTTGGTGATTAATACATTGTGTGTGTATTTGTTCCCGGCTTAACAAAGCATAAGGTCTTACAAGACGTATTGATGATGTATGGAAGCAAACCTAAGACATTCTCTATTGGGCTCAACCGTAAGATCCTAAGCCACCAAGATCAAGCCAAACTTACTATCTCTGCCTTCTAAAAGCATCTTCATCCAGATAAGAAACCAATGATTACATTGTTTGCTTCAGTACCGAGTAACAATCATTTAATGGGCAGGTGCGAAGCTGTAAGCGCGTCAACTTCGCGCGCTGGTTAAACGTCGGCTAATGGAAGGAAGCTCGATGCCCCTCCATCAAGCTTGGGAGCTGGTGGTGTTGGATCCCACTTCCGTCACCGGCGTCTGCTTCTATCAATAAACCCAATATTTGGGGTTAAGAGGCTAATTCTACTACTTTTATTGTTTTAACAGATACAGAACAGACACACGAATCCAGAGTCTTGTGCGCCAGCCTCGGTGAGGTCTGGACAGAGTTGGCGCCTTCTTGTAAAGCTATGTGCCTACGGATAATGCCCATATTCTGCTACAATGGACGCCGATTGGGATGAGGTACGTTTCCTGACAGCGCCGCACCTTAGACATTTTATACATACAATATAATGGAAAACTCGGCTGCGATATACATGTAGTCTTTCAAGACTTGTTGTTTATGCATATGCTTACACGCTGTTGTCGCAGGTCACCCGGATACCCTTTCCGCCTCCGGGCGTGCACGCGATGCCGACGCCAGTTACTACCATGACCTTCGACACCTCGTATGAACTTCTTTGGACCGGAAACGACTATGTATGGAAAGGCTAAAGGGCTTTCCGCTGCGGTTGGGCTGTCACTAATGGGAATTCTAGGGTCGAGTTACATCCTTCTACGGCACCAATCTTGAGCGATACACCTCACTCAAGGCGCATACTTCTGCCGAGGGTCCAGTTCGTCAAATAATCGTCAACGACAAAGGCGTAGTAGCTTTAGGACCTCAGGATCTCCATATGGCTATACGAAGGGGACCACCAATATGGCATATCAAGTAGGTGGATTCCAAGTCACAAAGAGCGAAGAAAGACGGGCGCTAACCCCGGGCAGGCATGATGAGATGAAAGATTTAAGATGTATGTCTTTTACATCAAAGGGAACGGCAGAGATCATTGCCGCTGGCTGGCAAGATACAATGCTTGTCGTTGACCTCAATAAGGGCGAAGTCACAAAACAAGTGAGCAGCATGCGTCTGACTATTGGAATATTTCCTAACGAATACTAGGTACCTACTGAACACCAATACACCATCATGAAACGTGGACGCTACATATGCGCAGCGACTAGGAACGGCTCTGTCAACCTTTTAGACCCAATCAGCTTTGCGGTCGTCAAGTCATGGAATGCGCACTCCGCCGTCATCAATGACATGGATGCCCAGCACGACTTCATTGTTACCTGTGGTTTCTCCCTTAGATCGGGTCAAGGTTATATGCTGGACCCCTTCCTGAACGTGTTCGACCTTAAGAAGATGTCATCCATGCCTCCTATTCCCTTCCCAGCAGGCGCCGCGTTTGTGCGAATGCATCCCAGGATGCTCACTACTAGTATAGTGATATCGCAGAGTGGTCAAATTCACATTGTCGATCTTATGAATATTAACACTAGCAATGTGCGACAAGCCAAGACTCTTGCCGTGAGCATGTTCGAGATTGCACCTTCTGGCGAAGCCATGGCTTTGACGGATTCTGATAGCTTCATTCACTTGTGGGGATCACCATCAAAGCTTCATTTCGTAGATTTACCGACTCCTATTGAGCTTGCAACCCCACAAGAGCACCTCCCAAACATCGAATGGACACCAGAAACGTGAGTTGTACCTTATCAACATTATGTAATTTATTCACTAATCTCTATAGACCTTTGAACACAATTGGCATGCCTCATTATCGAGAGACCCTAGCATCTGCCTGGCCGGATATACCTTGCGATGTTGGGGCGCCCCCTGTCAAGTTTGACGGTCAGTTTCTCTCAGGACTTAAAGCTACAGAGTTCGGGCTATATGGACGCAATTCTCGGGGATTGCGGAGAAACCAGGCTGAGAATACGCGAAACGTTCATAAATCGGGCGGTTCTGGGCTCAAGGCACCCAAGTTTCTCAGCGAAAAGGCTCGTGAACTTGCCACTAGCAACAGCGCGGATTCCGATGATAAAGTCGATGAGCTGCTTGGTACTCTCACTGATATGGGAATCGAAAGTAAGAAGTCCGAAGTGCCGGTCATGTATCGCAATGTCGAGATCAAGTACAGCAAGTTCGGAGTGGATGATTTCGACTTCGGGTTAGTATTCTTACACTGATAAGTGACCTATTGCTAACCAAGAGCAGATTCTACAACAAAACCCGTTACTCAGGACTTGAGACGCACATCTCAAATTCCTACGCCAACTCTTTGTTGCAGATTATGCACTTTACGCCTGTTATTCGGAATCTTGCGCTTCGACACGCTGCTACATCATGTGTGAGCGAGATATGTTTGTTGTGCGAGCTTGGATTCTTGTTCGATATGCTTCAGAAGGCCGAAGGCTCAATTTGTCAAGCAACAAACCTGCTGAAGACTCTCAGTAGCCATCCCCAAGGTACGATCAGTTACCTTTTAACGTAGACCACAACTGACTAGCGCAGCGGGACCGCTCGGCCTACTCGAAGAAGACCCCCATGGCTCATCTCTTAATGTAATGCTCCAAGGGCTTACTCGATTTCTTTTGGATAAGATCGTGCATGACTATAAGGCGATTAACACGACAGAGATGGATCAGTCTGCCATGGACCAGGTAATGGCAACGTCGGCGACGACCTCGATTCGGTGCATTAACTGTAGGAGCGAGTACACGCGCCCCGGCTCGACTTACGTTAACGACTTACTTTACCCTTCTGCTGTGAGTAATTGAATACCTCTCGATGAACAAATACTTAATGCAGCCTAGAAGGTTGGGGGTCGAAATGCTAAGATGCCACGCACCACATTCTCCCAGGTTCTTAAGAACAGCGTTGAAAGAGAGACAACATCAAAGGGATGGTGTAGCCGATGCCAACGATACCAGACGATAGCAACAAGAAAGAGTATCCATAGCATACCTTCAGTACTCATGCTGAACACTGCCATTACCAACCAAGAACAACGGGCGCTTTGGTCAACACCAGGGTGGCTCCCCGAAGAGATTGGAATTATCGTGGAGAGAGAACAATTCTTCTGCTATGAGGGTGAAGATTTGAAGCTCCATCTCCAACGAGGCATGCATAACATAAAAGTTTATTCACTCACTGGAATGGCTATCAATATCGAGAGTGGGCAGACGCAGAAGTCTCATCTCGTATCCATGATCAATGGTAAGTTATTGAGCCCTTGCTGGAGTCTGTAGCTAACAACAAGCGCAGTGGCACATGCGGAACCCGAACCCCCGGCAGAAAGCCGATGGCATTTGTTCAACGACTTTCTGGTGAGATCAGTTAGCACGGAAGAGGCACTTACTTTCAACACATCTTGGAAGGTCCCTTCTGTGGTTGCGTATCAAGTGAAGGATGAGAACAACAAGATCGATACGGAATGGAAGAAGAATATCGACACCTCTATCCTCTACAAGGACTTCAGGTATGTGTTAATTCGTCTTCATCGCCATTCTCCATTTTATTGACATTCTCTAGTCCAAACACGGATCCCGCAACAAAGACATACCAGGTACTGAACCCTGAAACTGAAGCCCCTGGCCCAGATACAATCATCGCGCTCGACACTGAGTTCGTTGCTATAAGACAACCAGAGATCGAAATGAACTCGGATGGTGAAAGGGAGACAATCCGTCCTATAGCGTACGCACTTGCTCGAGCATCAGTCGTTCGTGGCCAAGGTGAAGACGAAGGGACGCCATTCATCGATGATTACATCAATATCAGGGAACCGATTGTCGATTACTTGACATCCTACTCGGGCATCACTGAGAAAGATCTAGACCCCCGAGTTTCAAAGCACAGTCTGCTGCCACTGAAAATGGCATACAAGAAGATGTGGATTCTTCTCAACCTCGGATGTAAATTCTTGGGCCATGGACTGAAACAGGACTTCCGAGTTATCAACATACATATCCCCAAGTCGCAGGTCATAGACACAATTGACCTGTTCTTCCTCAAGTCTCGACTGAGAAAGCTATCATTGGCCTTTTTGGCATGGCATCTCCTGAAGGAAGATATCCAAATGGAGACACACGACTCCATTGAAGATTCCCGGACAGCCCTCAAGTTGTATAAGAAGTATCTCGAGTTTCAAGATGCCGGAATCCTGGAGACGATGTTGCAAGATATTTATCGTGCAGGTAGGGACGTCAACTTCAAACCGCCTCGCAAGGGTGACCAGCAGGTTCCAAGAGCCGAAACGCCGCCTCCTTTGGTACCTGCTGATGGCTCAGCCGGGCCGGTAACACCGGTTAGAAACACCAACTATTTGGCACAGACGCCTGGATCTGCATTTGGAGGCGGATCTAGTTGGACGCCAGGAAAGGGATCCCCGTTACCATAGTGGACGAAAGAGGGGGAAAGCTCCAAGAGTACGAAACCGAAAGATTCTGAAGATCCAGAAAAGGACGAAACTAGGGATCAACAGAATGATTCTTAGGATTTGGAAGGGGTAGAAGATGTGGTTGATTTCCGCATATTGGGGTCTAGAAGCGAATACTAGAGTGGGAGTTGGTGCACGATTCCATTGTTGTATAGCCAATGAGTCAAACTCAGCAGTATCATACCTGCCTAAGCGAGTAGCACGCAAAGAGCGACTATAGGAGTATTTCAGAACAAAATCCACTTCCTTTCATACTACTCACTACTGTTTGTCCTTGTGATGTTGATGCTCCTGCCACTCCTTATCGCTAAATGGTGCGTTTGGAAACCCGCCATGAGCTCTTTCCTCATTCTTATGCTAGACAGTCTTGACCATGACTACTGGAGAAGGAAGGAACGCCTTACCCAGATAGCCGTATTATATCTTACGACCGGAGCTCGTCTCTTCCGCTCTGTCATCCATCATCACCTCAAATCAATCTTGCCAATACTTCTCTACTTCCCCTATCGTACCAACCGGTGTTGCATAACCTATCTATCCACTTTCATTACCATCTGAATCATTTCCATCCATATTCTTCACAAGATGGAAGGTTACGACGACACACGGTGTCTCCCTAAAATGCCAACGCTCTTCACTACTGCCCCTGATGTGCACCCAGACCTCGTCCTGTTTTCTGCGTCCTCTGATACCGAGGATTTGACAAAGAACACTACTCCGCACGCACTCGACACCTGCAATGACTCCGGTAAGGATGACAGCCATAAAACAGACGGCGAACAAGTTCATACGCTACCCAGTAACGCTCCTCATTCGACACTCATGAGCCCTGGAGATGGAAAATCTATGTTTTAGAAGAACGATAACTCGGAAGAATTTCCAAAGCCCTCGAGAGTATTTACGGCAAAGAACATGGAGTCCCCGCAAGACAATACGTCCTCACGTCACTCCTCTGCCAGTTCCTCATATTCGGACGAGGATTGCCAGAAGGAGCCTACCAAAGATTTCGAAGACCGGGGCGAGAAGGCTCACAAGTTGGAAGACGACACAGCCGACGGAAATTCAAATGCTTCGGGCGAAACAACGCCAAACGGACATCCTGTCGAGACCGGCACAGGTACGCCTGATACTGAAGGACAGGCACCACAGCCCTTGACGAAAAACCGCTTACAATCAATCCCCGATGCTCGACTCTACAGATTGGGCTCAGTATATAAGAAATTGAAAGAGATGACAGAGGACTCTCATGCTGCCACCGCTAGTAGCGATACGCCTCGACCGGAGCTGGACGCTGAGTCCGATAGCACATTGGAAGACCATAAAACAACCTCGGAGCCAGAGTATCCAGCTTACTACATCTTCGACCCTCGATCGAATGGCTCTGCGTACTACATGTATCAAGATGCTGATACACAAGAAGGCTATAAGATTGAGAAAGTTTCCTTCAAGCCTGCATTGCCCGAGCCTGGGCTGAGAGCCTACTATATCGAGGCATCGGAGAAAGATCAAGGCGGGCCGAGGCACGATAGTCAGGAGACACTGTGGAGAGTCGACTCTTCAAGAATTCCTGCAGTAGTCATCGACTCAGAGAGCTCAGCTTCTCACGAGGCAGTAGTGGATACCGATGAGCCGCTGTATGATGGAGATGAAGCAACCCAGAGCATCGCCAGAAAAGTGAGTGACCGACTTCAGAAGATCAGACACTTGAGAGAACACTTGCGTGTTATAAATGGCAAAGGCCGAGATGTTCCGGAAGCCAGGGGATTATATCTCATTGGCGACAAGGACATCCGCGACGTTGTTAGTATTGTGCTGGGCGAAGCGTTGAAGAATGGCCATATCGACAGGCCTAAAAGAACAACTACAACAACAGAAGAATCTTCTGAGAGTCGGCCTTTACCAAAGCTGGACGGTGACACGAACACTATACTAGTTTCCACACCTACAACAGTAGATCCAGCAACTACCATCAACTTGCCATCAACCTCTTATGCGAACATCAACGCAACCGACATGGAAGTCCACACCAAAACCCGTGGGGCGGAATCGGATGCGACGACTACTGTTATCACTCGCCGGAGTGTTGCTGAGATCACTTGGGCTCGGGCATATCCTTCAGGCCATGATCCGGATTCTCGAATACATGGCCGAACTGTTTCTGACTGCTGCTCACCCACCCACGGGGGTTCGCGTTCATGCCCAGATGACCGACGACAGAGCGACCAGAAAGCATCCAAAGGTGACCCTATACTGAGACACTATACTACACCAAAGAGCACAGCTGAGATTCTGGCGGATATCATGTGTAACAAGAGCTTTGAACAGCAACTGAGAGTCAGCGATGGCACTGTCATCACCTCATTCCCTAGACTCTTCTCTCGCGATCTGACTACAGACTGGAATGGCTCAACTGCCGAAGGCGGAGACTCGAACAAAATAGCGCCGGCGACTTTCTACCACCATGGTATCGATGCTCGCAGTGGTCTTCACACACCACTACCAACCCCTGCTGTTGAGCAGCCTCCAGTATTGCCAACTTCAACATACGACAAATCGCTCTTTGACGCCAACCCTTTCAACAAATCGAAGGGCAAGAATCTTTCCACCCTGCTGGCATCAGAGAGAAGACTAAGTGCTTCTCTGGATGCCGATACTCAGAGACGTCGCAGCTCGCAGATAGCTGACATTGAAGAAGATGGTTCGGACCAGACTTGTTCACGCCCTGGTCTCATGCACAAGATCAAGCATGGGGGTCACAAGTTTTTTCATAAAAGCCACTTTCGGCGGCCAAATAGGAGTGCAGCAACCGAAGAGGATGCTTTTGAAGAGAGCAATGTCGTGCGTTCAGGGAACAGTACAGGAAGAGGAAGAACTCCCGAGCCGCCCAAATCGGATAGCCATGGAGCTCACAAGACCTTAACAGGAAGAAAGCTCGACGGCCCTTCATATGAAGAGGGTGCCTGCTCAGAAGATGACAAACCACATCGATGTGTGAACGATTTGTCGTCTCGAGACATTTCTCCAGATAGGGGTGATAAGTGGGAAGGGAAATAGAAAACGAGTATGACTAGCACACATACCTAGACTTCACTGATAGAAAAAAATGCAACTAGTTGATTACCGGTTGGTTCATTGAAACATACAATTCACAGGAGCCGTCTGCTGTCAAACGAGCCAGGACGTAGGTGGATCCAGAAAGTCATACATTATCAACGCATATGCATCGTTATGTCCTATTAATGCCTCTTATGTCATATCTAAAAGTTCTATACCGCCTTACTTGCTCTCGCCTTGTTTTCTCTATGCCTCTTCTCCTTCGCAGCTGTCTTGCGACGCTTCATCCATGATTGGTTGAGATCACGTCTGTTGTTCCAGAACCAAGCCTGGAAATCACTTGAACTCGAGGGCCCAGAAGAATTCTTGTCTCCTTCCTCGTCATCCATTTCAGCGTCTTCATCTTCTTCCTCATCTTCAGGCCAGAAGTTGCGCATGCGCGAAGGATGCGCCGTGTCAGGTGTAGGAGCAGCGCTTCTAACGTTGCGGAATTCAAAGTCCTGGCGAGAGAAGGGGGTCATAGGCGCGGGAGTTGCGATGGTCTGGTTAGCAGGATCTTGGTCCTCCTCTTCCTCGATATCGTCGTTGTCTCCACCGGCGCCGAAGAAGCTGAAGGGCTCGGCTTCCTTCTGTGCAGGCGTCTCGGTGGCGTTTCCGTCGGGCTTGGCCCGTTTATAGAGAGCCTCGAGGGGATGGACTTTGGTGGACGGAGTCAAGGGAGGGGGGATCTTGATGGTGAGACTGCGGGAGGAACTTGAGGACATGGGTCTGTTGTCATCGGCTTTGATGGCTGAGAGGGGTGTCGCTTGTTGAGGTGCTTCGTCAGAGCTTTCGTCGGCGGAGGACTCGTCGGAAGAAGAGTCGTCAGCTGTTTGAGATTTGGCCTTGGCTGTGGTTTCCTTCTTTTCCTTTGCTGGAGTTTCAACCTTTTCTTTTACGGGGGTATCGACCTTCATTTCATCCTCACTCTCGCTCTCATCCTCATCTGACGAGCCGCTGCTGCTAGTGCCACTGCTGCTGGTATCGTCGTCTGACTCTTCAACCGGAGGAGGTGTGGGGGCCTTCTTGGCCTTCTTCTTCTTGGGCGCAGGCTCTGTGACCTTCTTCTCCTTGACAGTCTCAACCACATTGCCATCCTCGTCTACCCAGCCCTTGCCCTCGACGAACTCGGTCGCTGCGCTGACTTCGCCCTCGGCCACAGAGTTCTTCAAGAAGCTAGGGAACTTTGTCGTCTTCGCGAATTCGTGGATCACGACCTCGCGCTTGCCCTTCTTCTTGCGCTTTCGAGGTTGTTCGTCCTCGGGTAGAGTGGACACCAGATTGGGTGGGACCTTGGTCTTGAGCAGGCACTCATCTCCCTCTGTGTACTTGGATTTTAGGCGCTTCTTCTTCTCTGTGTACTTGCCATCCTTCTCTTTTTCCTTGTCCTGTTTACTCTTCTTTCTTCTTTGGTCGGCGGGTTCTGTCCATCCTCGCTTGACTTTGCGGTCTGTTAGAGCAACGCCCTCGAGAATCTCAGGATCGCGCTTTCGTTTCCGCCTCTCTTCTTTTGATTCCTTGGGTTGCTTCTTGTGCTTCTTCTCATGCTCCTCATCTGCCTTATCGAGCTCGGCGGTAGGCTCAACTCTCTGCTCCGGCCGGGCCTTTTCAATCCGTATTTTGTTGCCCTTCAACACAGCGCCATTGAGCTTCTTTTTCAACTTGTCGGCGTCCATGGTCGGAAGTTCGATGTAGCCGTAGCGCCGCTCAGGAAAAGTATCAATCGAGTGGTAAGAGATGTTTCGCGCCTTGGGAGCCGCAGAGGCCGGCAGCACGATCTTGAGAAGATCGGGATCGAGAGGGCTTATGTGAAGCCGAATATAGTCGCTAGAAGCAGATTCAGCTTCAGCGGACATGGCGAAGCAGAGGAACGCTGATTGTTAGGACGTTGTGCGACGCAAAAAAGCGTCGTTTGGAATTGGACGAATACCAGACTTTCTCAAAAAAAGGGACGGGACGAGCTTTTGCTTTTGCGATTTGGGGGAAAAAAGTTCCAGGGACCCTTTAGCGTTGGCAGAAAATCGCAGTCGCTGATTGGCTGAATGGAGCGACGTTGATCCGGGCGATTGGATATGGATATGGATATGGATATGGATATTAGAGATGTGATAATGTACGATGTTCATAAAATCAGATAAAACAAAAAACAAACATTATTTGACTTTGCCAAAAAGATGAACCATTAGAGTTTTAGAACTCAGCAGCAAATACTCATGAAACTTGGTTGGTAGGCTGACTCAACTGTCTCAGTTACCGCTGAGATGGATGTCAACTCTGGCTGTTACAGATCCATTGCCCAAAGTGGAAAGTATATCGAAGACCTCACTGCAGTGGCTGCAAGACAGATGCACACAGACACAGACTTTTTGACGATAAGCTTATGTACAATGGAATTGGAGTAGGGATGATGTAACCCTCCCTATGTTCTAGATTGTGGTGTCGATAGTTTGGGTGTAGTATTGCGACATACCAGGGATCCTTGAAACCCTTGGCTTGGGTTGTTGGGACGAGGAGTGTCGCAGACAGCCTCAAGACAAGAGCCATGATACAGGCACTGTCGGATGGAACGAGTATTCGGGATGGAAACATAATCAGGTCTATCGTTTGGTGTCATGTTCTGTTCAACTTCATGCCGAGGCTTGTTTTGCTTAACGATGGTCACAATAGTTTGAGTATATAAAAGGCGTGTAGTTCCTGTTTATTCGAATTTGTTTTGGTAGATATCATTCCATCCTGTTTATATCTCTTCAATTCTTTTCAATCCCTGGAGGATTCTTTATTTGTTAATTTACTTTTCGTTCTTCACTACACTCACTAATACCATTCCCCAACCGCTCTTCAACCACCCTCATCGAAAATGCATTTCCCTGTTCTTCTCGTTTTGGCTGGAACTGCCTTTGCTGGTAAGAACCAATCTGATCGATATCAATGCCATGACACTGACTCGTTATGTTAGCACCTCACCTTGCGAAGAGACAAAACCCCTGCTTCATCGTTGGCAACGAAGCCCTGCCCGAAGAAGTCGCCTCCTCAGCCGCAGGACTGGCCTCTGCTGTCACCTGCGACACCTCGCGAACAACCATCGACGGCGTCCCTGATGTGAACTCAAACGGAGTGACCTTTTCCTCCGTCAACTTCGCCGAGTCTGGTCAATCACCTTTGGCCTTCGCTCTAGACCAATTCGCAACTTCATCACCGCTGGCGGATAACGATATCAACAAGTTCCAGAATGAGCTGAATGTGTACCTTGCTACCGAGGCGGGTATCAGGGCTGCTGGAGGAAACCTCGCTATCAAGGTCCCCAAGTTCTTCCTGCAATTCCAGATTGCTCGAATTCAACAGGCCCAGGGCGCTGTGTCCGACATTCCTGGCATGACCGTGGAGCACCAGCTTGGAAAGGTGGTGAAGAATGCAGCTGGAGAAGACCAGGCTCTCATTGACCAAGTGAACGAATTGGCTGTTAACTTGAACTAAATGCAAGCACATGCAGCGCGCGTTTTATAATAATACAAAATGGTCCTTATTTTTCTCCACCTTCATGTTCATACAAGTGACTCCTGAACCGCCGCCGTCGTTATAAAAATACACACCATCGTAACAATTAGAGAGGAGAAAGAAATACGCTAGAAGCATCTCCAAAACACCAGCATTCGTCGTAACCCAAGCGCCAAAGAAACGAGTCTAAGAAGAGCCGCGGAACCAAGGCGTAGGTTCCTGCTCATGTCTGTCGCCACCAATGGCTTTCCACCAGGTATCGGTACTCCAACGGATAATGCGCTCGGCCGCGCCCAAAGGAGTAGCAGCAGGACGAACATCAAGGAAGAAGACAGGCTCGCCATCGGCATCAGGCTCACCAGAGTAGTAGTCGATAATGTATCGAATCTCCTTCCTCTGGCCATTGATCTCGCGCGCGACGTACCAGTCATGTCGATCAAAAGGAGGCTCGGTGCTGTAATACGTTAGTTAGACAATCTTATAGAGCCGACATGGTAGAACTTACCCGAACTTAGAGGGATAAAGCATGCCCAAAACCTGCATCATGTGGGCCTTGGGAGTCAACTCCTTGGGTCGACCCTGGAAGCGGACAAGACTTGGCTCAGTGCTGACACCATCCCAGTGCTTGTTCAGCTCTTCTTCAACATGACCCTCGCCTCTCTTGCAAATTTGCCAGCCCTTGAGAAGACCCCGCGCAAATCGTTGCTCCCAACCCAGAATCTCCCGCCATGCGCCCTCATTGAGGAAGTTGTGCACCGAAACCATGCCCTCGACGGCAGTGATATCGGTATCAGTGTAACCCTTGCGCAAAAGCGCATTGTACATTTGCTGAGGAGATGGGTACTCCCAGTTGCCATCACCAGAGCCCTTAGGAATGGTAGACTCATCTCGGCTGGTCGGTAGAGCGAATTCCTGGTTTGGTGCAGGCTTCTGAGAAAGATCGGGGAACATGTAGTTGAGAGGGTTGAGCTGGGAGATCAAAGACTTGGGCTTCTCCTCGGTTCGAGCAGCATGAGGAACAGGACATCCTGAAGTGGGAGGAGGGATCTCGGCGGGCTTAGGCTTAGCAGCGGGATTCAAGGCGTCGGCGGACTTTTGGTGCATGGGGCATCCGGGCTGAAGAATGGTCAGCATGCGAAGAAAGAAGAGAATGCTGAGGATGTAAACGTACTGGAGGAGCCTTGTCGGTAGTCGCTGGATGACCAACAGGAACCGCAACAGCGGGAGCAGCGTCTGCCCAGAACCAACCCATTTTTAATAATTATAGATTGAAGTTGAAGTGTTTGATGAAGAAGTCAAGAAATTGAGAGGATCTGCGCGCAAATCCTAGGTTCAGAAATCGAAAATGTCGATTGACGATGATGACAAGATCAAAGAATTGGAGAATGGATAAATGGATAAACAAGAAATTCCCCAAAAATGGATGGATCCAATACTTTGTTGCGCCTAACAAAAATTTTGAGGCGTAAAAGCGGCAAAGACCGGGGCAAATCGCGCCAAGTGCTTCCCACTTTCTTGTCACTCCAACGAGAAATGTTCCTGCCTTTGGTCAGCGCAGCACGTGCCTTCCCGAGTTGTTCCCGAGAAAATAATTCAAGCCTAGAATCAGTGCAAGTTAGAAGGCATCCGTACCTACCGGAGCTGATAAGCCGATAGCGATAATCAGTGCGTACTTTGTACGTCACTTTAGTTAGTAGCTCGACGTCACTAACACCATTTGTTAGCTTGAGCCAGGGGGATGGCGGGCATCCCTGCAACTGAGTCGTTGCATCATTAATGTTAGCACATGTAAACGCATTCGTCTTTTTATACTACCTAAACCCATCCGACGACTCCCTTCCAACTCCTCGAATGCGATCGTTTTAAACCTCTTCTCGAACATGAAAGTGTTCGTGTTTAATCAATATTCCAACAAGACACTTTCTCCGTCGCGATGAGAGCTGGCCCTTTAATAGGCCGCTTTTTCGTCCATCCGGGCCTCCGAACATGTCCGAACATCAGACCCAACATATCCATCCTTAGTCGTCGATTCGTTTCTCAGAGCTCACGCCATCCTCGATTTACAAAATGGTCTTCGCCTGGTCTTAAAAGAGCAACTTTGCGCGCATCTGGCGGTGCTGCGGCACTAGGAACGG
Organism: Fusarium nanum; assembly: GCA_004367095.1. Classification (NCBI taxonomy): domain Eukaryota; kingdom Fungi; phylum Ascomycota; class Sordariomycetes; order Hypocreales; family Nectriaceae; genus Fusarium; species Fusarium nanum. The sequence continues at coordinate 111,885 of QGDY01000025.1, forward strand.
CTGCCTTTGTGGAATTGTCGCAACAGGATAATGGCAATGATCAAGAAACTGGAGAGAAGCGCATGCTCGAGGCGTCGCGAGCCGAAGTGAGGAAGGGTGTTTCAGCTGAATCAAGGGGCATTGCACGACTGGGAGAGCGTATCAAGTACTTGGTCGATCTCTTGATCATTGAACCTGTCTGCACAGGATTCCGCTTCCTTCAGCTTGTCGTTATCTTCGTACCGGTCATTATCACCATCCCTGCCATTTACTTTGGAAATCGACAACCCGACAGAGACAACGAGCGATCGGGGACACTCTGGTGGTATGGCTTCCTGGTCAATGAGATGGAACTAGCTGGCCCAGCCTTTATCAAGCTTGGGCAATGGGCAGCTTCAAGAACCGATATCTTCCCTACAGAAATGTGCGATATTATGTCAAAGCTTCACTCAAATGCGCCGGCTCATTCTCTTCATGCCACGCGCGCCACTGTTGAAGCTGCATTTGGTGGCCGTCCTTTTGAGGAGATCTTCGAAGAGTTTCACGAGAAACCTCTAGGTGTTGGCGCAATCGCTCAGGTCTACAAGGCTAAGTTGAAGCCTGGCCTAGCCAAACCCGAGGAGGCCGAGCTGCATGATTCATATCCATTGGCGCAAAACGTCAAGCGCAACGTCGATACGGTATTGAAAAGTTCACCACAAAGAATACCATCATCATACGTTGCTGTCAAAGTTCTGCACCCTCATGTAGAAAGGACAGTAAGGAGAGACCTTCGCATCATGGGCTTCTTTGCCTCTCTCCTCAACCTTATCCCGACCATCGAGTGGCTTTCATTACCAGACGAGGTAACCCAGTTCGGAGAAATGATGAAGCTCCAGCTTGATCTTCGTATAGAAGCTGCGAACTTGGCGACATTCCGAAAGAACTTCAAGGATCGGTCCACCGCTTGGTTCCCATACCCCTACACAGAGTACACAACTCGTAACGTTCTGATCGAGGAGTACGCTCAAGGTATTCCATTGGCAGACTTTATGGAGAATGGTGGTGGTGTCTTCCAACATGATATTGCCGATGAGGGTCTGGACGCTTTCCTTCGTATGCTTTTGCTTGACAATTTTGTCCATGCCGATTTGCACCCTGGCAATATTATGGTGCGGTTCTACCAATCAGCACACCCAGAGCTACGCCTACGAAAGACAATGACCAAAGCCCATCCTGATGAAGCGGAAGATGTCACTGAGCAAGTGCTCGAGAGACTTCGACCATACCGACATCGTAAGGACCCAAAGGCCTGGGAAGAAGAGCTGGCCAAGATTGATGCTGAGGGATTCCGCCCTCAGCTAATCTTCATCGACACCGGATTAGTAACAGAGCTCAATGCTGTGAATCGCGATAACTTCCTCGACCTTTTCCGTGCCGTTGCTGAGTTTGATGGATACAAGGCCGGTCATCTAATGTGCGAGCGCTGTCGTCAACCCGACGCTGTACTGGATAAGGAAGTATTTGCTCTCAAAATGCAGCACCTTGTTCTGAGTGTTAAGAGCCGTACGTTGGCCCTCGGAAACGTCAAGATTGGAGATATTCTGCAGGAGGTGCTTAGCATGGTTCGAAATCACCATGTTCGCCTCGAGGGAGATTTCGTCAACGTCGTTATTAGCATTCTGCTTCTCGAGGGTATCGGTCGCAGCCTGAACCCCGATGTCGATCTACTTAGTAGCTCGTTACCAATCCTTCGACAGCTTAGCGCTCAAAGCGGTACAAATATGGCCAAGGCCGGAGATTTCTCTATGATCATGGTGTGGTTAGGCCTAGAGGCCAGGCGTTTCATGCAGGCCAGTATTGAAGACGTAAGTCCATCAAGTACTCATTCCAGCTATGCATGTACTGACATTAACCAGGTTGAACGATGTGTCAAGTACGATCAGCTTTCACCAAATATATAATTGTGTAGAGTCCTGTATTAGACTAGGATATCTGAAGCATGCAGAGCATCATTGGCGTTCGGATAGGGTGGCAGTTATTGGATTACAAGAGGCATGCCTCGGAGTTGAAGAAAGAGATTTAGACGTAGATCCACTCAAACAATATACAAACCCGATTCATTTTAGTAATTAGGAATAAATTCTAATAGGATTATTATAAAACATATTGTCATTATATGACGCTCTAAAAAGTGACGTCCTCGACTCATACCCTTCTATACCTATATGCTAACCAAGCACTTCCCATCCTTGATGCACCATACGCCCCTTTCCCTATAGTTACAAATATGTGGCCATAAACGCAGGCTTCTAATCCGTGCTGGCACTCAATTCTGCGGACTTCTCCCACAGGTTTCTAAGCAGAGTTGTCGTTCCATCCTCTTCCTCGCCTCCAACAAGGCTTGATCCGCTTAATCGATCCGTTAATCTACCGTCGTCGTCGTTGCCGTCATAACTCGACGCTGCGCCGTTGGTGCGAATCGACGTAGAACGCTTGGGTGTAACAGGCCGCGATCGAGCATCTGGCATACTGACGTTGCGAGTGTGCTGCCGCATCATGAGATCTCCAGATCGTTTGCCGTTTGTAGAGGCCGAGTAAGAGTGCGGGATGCGTAACGACTTTGCTACACCTGGGAGGTGGTTGAGACGTTCGATTGAACGCGCGATGGGGTTCTGGTATCGTCGAACGACAAGATACTCCATACCGGTGCGTTCCAAGAGCTTGCCGACACGCGGGTCTCGACTGTTCCCTCCATCATAGCCAGGACCACCAACGCCAATAAGCGGCGTATGACCGACAACTCCTCCAACACCGCCGACTGCTTGTCCAGGTTCGATTACAGAACTAGCTCGTTGCAAGTTAAGCTTCTGCTGCGTCCGTGATGTCTGGGCAGCGGGCGGCGCTGTGCGCCTAGCTGTCTTGGGTGCCAGAGCGCTATCGTCAACTTCTTCCTTTGGTGCGCTCGTGGGTGGCTGCCGACGCTCGTCGAGATCGTCTTTCAAGCTAGTCACAGAACGAGCCTTGTGGGGAGTATCATCAAATCGACGAAATTCTCCTCGAGGGGCTCGGTAAAAGGATCCGTCACTAGTCAATCCAGAGCCAACGGCCTCGACAAACCGAGATGTCAATTCGTCCGTGTTACTTCCTGCAAGGGTCCCCGACCCGAGGGCTTCAGCAGAGGCTGGTGCAAAGTGCCGCGGGGAAATCTGCGCTAGATCGGCGCTCATCTGGGGCGGGGCTCCGTGAGATGGAGTGCGCTTTAGGATGCGGGATGTAAGATATTCCTTGTGATGCGCCGTCTCTCGTTCTGGGCTCGTCGAATTTTGCTGTTCTGTTTGTTGTTCCCGTTCGGCCTGCTTGAAAGCGGCGATGTCGCTTGGCGTTACCGGTCTCGAGCGGTCGTCGGGATGGACAGAGTGATTGCTGCTGTTAAGGGAGCCCTTTCGGGAGAGATACGGCGAGTTGGAACCACTGGCATCAACCCATTCGTCCTCCTCGTTGCCCAAATCGAAATGCACCTGCGACTTGCCGCCAGAGGTTTGAGGCTGATAGACAATTGTAGTACTCGAGGCGCGCTTGAGTTCTGCAGATCGCGTTCGCTTGCCGATTTCTGTATGTGAACGGTTGCGCTTGAGTTTGGAGTGGGACGGGCTCTTGACGATCTTGGTATGAGAGGGACTCTTGTTTAGTTTTGTACTCGAGGAATTCTTGGTCAGCTTTGTTTGTGACGCGCTCTTTATGAGATTGCCCGAGGAAGAGTCGCGCGAGGAGAGCTTGGCGTCGCTGGCAGCTCGTCGATGGGAATTGGATGCTGCGGCGTTTCTATGCAGGATCTGTTGCTGCTCGATCTGATCGGGAGTGTCGGTATGTCTCCGGCTTAGCTTTGGCTGCTTGGGGGCTGTTTTGGAGCCAGGACCTCGGGCGTGATGGAGGTGGCCAACAGTGTGCTGTCGCTGGTGATGACGAACGTGTCGGCGATGTTGCTGGTGTTGGTGTTGGCTCTGTACGCCGCTGCTCTCGCTCTGGGTGTCGCTCTCCTGATGGTTGAGCGGAGGCCGTTTTGATTGGCCGCTCGTGGACGATGCGCTGTCCGCATCTCGGGTGTGAGGCATGGCTGTACTGTACTGTACTGGTCCTGCAGGGCAGGATGTAGATGTGGGAGGGTAGTATTAGGGCAGAGGTGGTATATAATACACAACGTAAAGGTTGCGCGCAATTTCTCTCGGTAACGAATTGATCAGATCGGTCCGAGTTGTAGAGAATTGGGAGTTTCGTCGCGACGGTAGTTTTCCCCTTTGTTTGTTTTTTGTTTTTTGCGATTACAGTGATATGTTCCTCCTGGCCGGACCGACGACCCGAGCATATATTATCATGAGCAAGTACTGTACTTGGAAAGGCGAATCGCAAGGAAGTTCCAGGATCGAGAATCAGAAATGTTGTAATGTAAGAAAAACAAATTCAACTCGTGTCGGATCGCGAATGGTATGGAGTACTGTAGTTCCGTTCCCGTAGCCGAATATGGAGCTCCCTTTAAGTGTAGGTCGGATTTGTACAGTCTCAGTCTAGGGCTCCCTTTTCAGTGATGTCAATGTTCAATGGATCGACCAAGTAAAGAATCGGTGAGGTCGAAACTTGGTGGAGGGGCGGAGATAACCTCCGACGATCACTGAGAAAGAGTCTGGGGATGTCGATGAGATATGATATGAAGACAGATAGCCAAAAAGTAAAAGAAGGGAGGGAGAATGAAAAAATGCGATTGCGCAAAGGAGGAGAAACAACTTTTTGACGTAAAGTAGTAGCGTCTAGTACGGATAGTCTAGGCGAGTAATTCTAGACCAAGACCCCAAACACAGACCAAGTAAAAAAGGCAAGGAAAGCCCCAGACGAAACGAAGGAGCAAACAAAATGGCGGAGATTGAAACCAGGAACTAGTGTTGCCGAGATGCTAGGACCAGCTTGTATTGGATTCAGAGAGGAAACCAAATGAAATGAAGTCTTTTTGTAAAAGAGACGAGTGAGATTCGCTGGTTCCGAAGGAGTGGAGGGGTGCAAGTTTAAGTTCTGTTCTCTGACAACACAGCAAAGCACTACCGTTCTATTAGTGACGATATCCGCACAAATAAATTCAAGTTGAGTTGGAGCTAGTGAGCGAATGAGCGAGAGATGATTAGGTAGGTCGTCAGTAAATGAGACCAACGAGTGAACTTGTTGAGGGTGAGAGTGAGAGTGAGAGTGAGAGCAAGCAAAGAGATGAGATGAGAGATCAACAGGAGATAACTACAGTACTGCAGTAGACATATGATAAGTTTTTAACTTATTAACGACAACTGAAACGGAGCCGCAATCGGAACGTAAAAGGAATCTCCCTCTTTGGCAATCCGAAAAGAAACCACTTACGAAGCCTCGCTGTGCCTGTGGAACTTTGTCACATAAAAAAAGAGACGAGTCACTCGTATAAAATTGGCTGGGCTGAGCTGAGCCGAAATCACAGATGCGTCACTTGTAATACAGAATGCATTAGTTCACGAACCATGGGCCGGGGCTCACGGACACGGCATCACTAATCACTAGTTGGGGTAGCAAATGAACGATACCGAGCATGTCCTGGTTTTAGACTTTTCACTGTTGAGTCTGAGTCTGAGTCTGAGTCTGATCCCGGACCGACTTTAGGCGTTCCGATAACTAGGTACTAAAGCTTGGGTGGGATTGGATATCAAGGTATATGAATATTAGTCGCCAGGTTAGGTGACAGAAGAATTGTCTCTAAGCCTTAGGCTACTATAATAAAGTAGCCTAAGTGCTACTTTAACCTTGCATAAAATGACCAAATTGTTTCGTCTCTTATGCTTCTGGGGCCAATTCTTCTGATACCCCGAGGGTCGTCAAGATACATGGAATCTTTAACGGAACTTTCATGTCGCCAATGCCGCGTGTCGTCAGGTTGTGCCAAACAGGGAGTTACCATCATGTGATTCTATCGTTGTTTAACAACTGCATGTGTTAATATCCCTGTGTTAGCTACGAATAGGCTGTCTCTAAACTCTTTCTGCAGGGAAATTAAATCCGCCTACATTAGGCTTCGTTGTTGAATGCTAGCAACTGATCAGGGCACGAAGCATTACAACGATACAGAGATTCCTGCGTAACATGAAATTACTTGGGCATCATCAACAATTTGAATCCTTCCACACCCTTTTGCATCATATCTTCTAGAAGCTTTCTTTGATGGCGGGGAATAGCTGGGGTGCCTGGTGCGTGCGTGTTTGTTTGTTACAGTGCATACCTTGCACGTGACCTTTAACTTCAATCTTCATGTCAGTTGTCTGTGAACCTGTATTGGCAAACAACCTGAACCAACATATCGCCGCCATCAAGCATTTGTCAGACCTACGTCAACTCCAGATATTAATTAACAAATCGCCGAACGCCCGCAAAGACCGTAAACATGTCATCCATCGCTGAGATCGAAGAGGAGAAGAAGGCCTACCAAGAACAAGTGCGATACCCATTCCCATTCCCGACGTTAGAATACACCATACTGACCAGTTTCTTTCCAGTTCGAAATTGTTCTTGGCCAGCTTCGCGACGACCCCGACAACGCCGAACTCAAGATTTTGAAGGACGAGTTGAATGGCTTCATCGATCTTCTCAATGAACAAATTGCTGAGCTCAAGCCTGCGCAGGCGCCAAAGCCCGCCCCCAAGCAGCCATCACCGCCACCCGAGCCCGAGAAGTGGTCGCGCGAGAACCACCCCGCCTTTAAGAAAGCAGCTCCGGCCGAGGAGAAGGAACCGGCTCCCGCGAATTATCACGCCAACGACACCGTCTTAGCCAAGTGGGTTTCTGGCGACAAGGCTTTCTACCCGGCGCGCATCACCTCCATCACCGGATCCTCTTCGAATCCCATCTATGTCGTCAAGTTCAAGACCTACGATAACACAGAGACTTTGCAAGCCCGCGACATCAGACCCGTGTCCAACAAGCGCAAGGCCGATGGAACACCGACGACTTCGGCGCCCGCAACGCCGCCTGCTCCTGGACTAGTTACCTCCGCAGGCGCGACGGTATATCCCGAGGCGAAGAAGGCAGCTGAGAACGATGGCGAGGTGAAGCCTCCTAAGCCGAAGAAAATCAAGGCCAAGAAGGAGCTTGAAAAGAATAAGAATAAGTGGCAAGAATTCAGCGCAAAGTCCAAGTTTGGAAAGACTCAAAAGAAGGACAGCATGTTCCGCACTCCCGAAGGTGTCCACGGTAGAGGTATGCATCCCTTTCTATCAGGTGATTGACAAACAAGGTACTAACATTTGTTCCAGTTGGCTTCACAGGCTCCGGCCAAACAATGCGCAAAGACCCCACACGAAGCCGTCATATCTATCAAGTGAACGATGAGCTAGACTAATTACCATCTCTCTTGGCAGGGTACTCGGTTCGACACGCAAAGGGCATGCGGGGGGCGTTTGGAAATTTCTGGACCTTTCTTCTTGTTTTGGTAACATGCCTTATTTAATCATTGCAGAGGCTAACGATTCATCTTTCTGGCGTTTATCCCAGTTCATCTTCTCTGATTCTAGTACTTAGGAGCGAGGGGGTTCCGACAGGCCAGAAGAGGTCAATCAAATAGCATTATATGAGCGCATCACATCTTCCCCTTGGTTCGAGCGTTTTACTAAGTGAGCTGATAGGAACCGTCACTGTGCATAATCCATTGCTTTGTATATGGTGAGTCGACCTGGCTATTATTTGCTGCTCAGATCGATCTTTGGACAGATGTCCTGCGCTATCTTGAGGAAAGCATTTGCCCTCTCACTCTCAGGTTCTGCCACTACTGTTGGCTTTCCTCTGTCCCCATCATCTCCGATGTTGGGATGCAAGGGGATATCTCCCAAGAAGTCAATCTTGTGCTCTTGGCATAAATTCTCCACTCTCGCGTTGGAACCAAAGATGTTGGTCTCTCCGTGGCAGTGAGGGCATTGGAAAAGAGACATGTTCTGCACCACACCAAGGATGTTGACATCAACTGTCTTGAACATGTTGATGCCTTTGACGGCGTCCTTGGTAGCTAAGGTATGAGGCGTAGTTACGATGACGGAGCCTATTCCTTGTTAGTAGGAGTGATTTGTTGTTTGTCGTAGACACGCACCATCTAAAATGACTTGTTGTGTGATAGTCAACTGTGTATCTCCCGTTCCTGGTGGCAGATCCAGGACGAGAACGTCGAGACCACCCCATTCGACTTCATGGAGAAGTTGCTGGATGGCTTTCATCACCATGGGACCTCTCCATACAACTGGCGCGTTCTCCCCGACGAGATAGCCCATGGACATTGTCTTGACACCATAGTTTGTCAGAGGAATCAGTTGGTTATCTAGAAGATATCAGTATATATGTGAATATTCTGCAACTGAACAACTGACTGTTTGATAGCCTTGGCTCTCCTGAGAGGTCAAATAAGGTTGGGACCGATGGGCCAAAGATATCGGTATCTAGGATACCAGCCCGGAAGCCCAGACGGGCGAAAGCCAGGGAGAGGTTTGCTATACATAGATTAGAAAGGCTTCAAACATACAACATGTCTTCATCCGTTACCTGCAAGTGTGCTTTTGCCTACACCACCTTTGGCAGATGATACAGCAATGACCTTTTCAACGCCTGTGATCTTGCGGCGTACTGGACGTTTACCCCAGGTTGGAGGTGTTCCAGACCGAGGAAGGCCCTGGGAATTCCTCAATGAGATTGAAGCTTTACAGGACTGGGCCTATGTCAGATACTACTTACCAGTGGGTTCTCATGTTGAAGAGCTCTTAAGCTCTGAAAGAGCCGAGCCGTTGTTGGTCGCATCTTGAGGACAATGACACCAAGCACGATATGACGTTATAGACAGCTCTGGTTTCTTAGTTACAAGAGGTTTGGTTCTATGGGTGTTAACAATGCACGATGAAGAGATATTTCAAGTTGTCTACCTATGTCAATAATACATGAGACTGACCAAATAAGGTGTCATTGAAACTCATGAACGCTCCATGAACTCAAAGCTAGCGGAGTTTACAGGGCACCGTCCACTAACGCTCAGCTGCGACAATTCTGCCATTTTCCACCGCCTAAAAGTTCAAGGTCGAATCTCAGAAAATTTCCAACGTGGGGGCTACTGTTGGTAGTGGAAGATCTTTGTAACATTCTACCAAAGAAAAAGTCAAATAACCAATTCACAATGGTTAAAGCAAAGGGTCGCGCGAAGAAATTTCAGGACGCCGACGAGCCTATCGCCAGGGGTATGTCGTAACTGATCCGTATTATACCGTGACATGTGTTCTAACCATTTCAAGATTACGATCCTGAGGCCAATGTCGAGGCGAGCGAGCAGGGCAGCGGAAGCGAAGATAGCGAGGACGAGAACGCCGGCACTGAGCACTATGTTTCCGTCGGAAAGAGCAAGCTGAGGAAGCAGGATGGCCTGTCGCTTGGTCCCCAATACCGAGGTTCGCGCGTGTCTCGAGATGCTCTTGAAGAGAGCGCATCCGAGGAGGACGACGACGAAGATGAGGAAGAGGACGACGAAGAATTTGACGACCCAGAGACCGCCGATCTTGAGCGCGACGAAGCTGAGGCCAACGACTCAGAGATTTCAAGCGACGATGCCCTGGGCGAGAGCGACGAGGAGCACTTCAAGGACTTTACTTTCCGCGGAAGCTCCAAGCCCAAGAAGCCTGCTTCAAAGAGAGCCACTGCCGCCGACTATATGTCATCTTCCGATAATGGCGAGGATGACGCTGGTGCAGAGCTTGAGGGCTCCGACTCTGAGGAAGACGACATGGACGATGGCCTAGACGCTCTTGTCGATGGCGAGGACTCCGAAGATGATGAAGAGGATGACGACGAAGAGGAGGGCTCTGGTGAAGACGGAGAGGATGACGAAGACGACAGCTCCAGCGACGAGGAGGACTCCAAGGCCAAGGCTCAAAACGCAAAGCCCATGATGGCAGCTCTGTCAACCCGACCCGACGTCGACAAGGGTCTTGCCATTCGCCAACAGCGCAAGGCCTACGACGGACTCCTGAACATTCGAATCCGTCTCCAAAAGGCCCTCATCGCCGCCAACACCTTCGAGACACTCGACGCCAGCCCCGAGCCCGAATCGGAACCCTACGAGGCCGCTGAAGAGGCTGCCATCAAGCTCCTCAACACCATCAGCAGTCTCAAGGACAACTTCGGTCCCTCTCACGCTGGTGAGAAGCGCAAGCGCGAGTTGAATGTCTCCATGACTACAAGCCAGATCTGGGAGCAGATGCAGGCTGAGGAGGAGAGAGCTATCAAATCTAGAGAGGATCGCTTGGAGAAGTGGTCTCGCAAGGTGCAATCTGTCAACGTCACAGCGCCAAAGGGTCTCGAGTCGCGAAACAAGACACTCATCAGCGCGCTCAAGGATCAACTTATCGACCCCGACAACCGTCTCGCCAAGCGCTCTCGTACCCCTCGCTCATGCGCTCCCGCCCAGGCTGCCAAGGGCATCTCAGAAGACAGCGACATTTACGACGACGCCGATTTCTACCAGCTCCTCCTTAAGGAACTTGTCGACCAGCGAACAGTAGAGGGCTCATCAGGAGCTGGCGCTGGCGAGGCTGTACCTACAGTGGTTCTCACAGCTGCTAAGGATGTCAAGAACCGCAAGAACGTTGATCGCAAGGCAAGCAAGGGCCGCAAGATGCGCTTCACTGTCCACGAGAAGATGCAGAACTTCATGGCTCCTGAGGACCGACGCGCGTGGGAGCAAGGCGCTATCGACCGTTTCTTCGGCACACTGTTCGGTCGTAAGATGCAGCTCAACGAGAACGAGAGCGATGACGAGATGGAAGATGTTGAAGAGGCGGGACTTAGACTGTTCAGAAACTAGAAGGGATACACATTTAAAAGTTGTAATTTGTAGATACACACACATCATAGACTTATTATCTAGGCATTGCCGAATAACCAAGTTCCAAGAAACATAGTCAACAGAACGATGTGAACACCCAAATGCACCACCGGTCCACCTAACGTTTTTGTTGTTGAAGCTTCCTCCTTTGTGTATCCATTCATGCGCACGTAAGCGCGATAGCAAGGCCAGATATGCCAGAATGCAAAAGCGAGAGCGACATAGCGCGCGACATCGTCGAAAGGCCGACGGATAAAGACCAGAGCGATGAGATTTGTAGCGAGTAAGAGACCACCAAAAGATTGAACGATTAGAGCTGCGGATGGAGGTAGAGGTTGTAGTTGAGAGGATGGTTTGAAGATGAATGTGAAGGCCGCAGGAGTCTCGATGAGGGCGTGGGCGACGAACGGAGCTGTTGCTGCAGATACCATTGCGAGGACCCTTAAGCTATCGAGGGATTAAAGAATAGTTGTTCTGGTGTTGATGTCTATTGAGGTGAATGGAAGTTCAAGATAATCGGACATGGTGTTTATTCAATTGGGTGGGTGACTTAGTAAGCTCGGTCTGCTTACCCACCGTGATGATGAAGGATCGAACAAACAGGAAATTCCGTATCTCAACGCAGCTCATTCCTCTATAATTGGTCGATTCCGTTTAACTTTTGGGGGGGTTCCTGATTCTCACCGCGCCATACTCACAATCTGCTTGTTGCATTTCACTGGGTAGCCACAGCTACAGCTGGCGGATCATATCAAAAAGATTCCTTCGAGAAATCTAGTCACTTATTAAGATTATACTAGGTTCTAACATTGACGTCCTTCGACATCTTCCGATAGATCATCAATACATCTCCTTAAATTGTGCAAAGACGGTGCCATCGAGTCCATACATGCCACTCTGTGGGTCAGATACCTCAGCATTCGAGGCTTGCCCTTGGCCTTCGTTCTCGTTGTACTGGAAGCCGTTCAAACCCACATAGCCCTCAAACATGCGAGACATCTCAGCCTGAATACGCGATCCGTTCTGAGCCACCGAGTCTGGTGTTGATGATGACTGTTGGCCTGGTACTGAGGGCTTGCGGAAGCCCTGCTGTTGATCCATGTGACCTCGTGCGAGTCCTATCATCCCTAACGCAGCTGTCGACTGGGGATCATCTTCGGGGTTCAGTCCGAAACGTGGTGCCACATCTTTGAGCGAGCGGATTGTCCTCCATAGCCTCTGTGATGCCCAACTCTTGGCAGAAAGGTCCTTGACTAGTTCCAGGGCCATATAGAATTCCTCGCGACAATTAGAACTGAAGCGTACTGGAGCGTGGACGGACGCAAGGAAGACAACGGCGATGGCCGATGTGAGGAACTGGTGGTAGAAGACTTGCACACGCCTGTATAGGTTTGTCGTGTTATTTAAATGGCTGAGGTAGCGGATGGTGTCCTTTGCAATATCGACAACACGCTCTGACTGCGCAGGATGCGCCATGATGCTTGTCGCGCTATGAAGGACAGGCGTGTAAAGCCAGATTCGCATCTAAAAGTTGTTAGTTTGTGATCGGAATCTTTCTTCAGTATACTCACTTGATTCAAACGCAAATATGTCCAAATCCGCAACCGTTGGAGATTATATGATGGCGTTGAGGTAATGTGCTTCTCTTTATCCCAGTTGCGGACTTTAACCTCTTCGGGAATCTGCTCATACCACTGCAGCAGCTCTTGGTCAACGTTTTCCAGCTCCTCAGACCTTACATCGCGGGCAAGAATTGGACCGAAATGAGCAACCTGCCGCCACACCTTTGCGCCTATACGGGAGTAGGTGATCATGGCGACGAGGTATGGGTATTCCTCCTATTATCTGATTAGTCAAGTAGATCTGCGTACCATGGAACCAATACTTACAGGGAACGGGAGCTGTGAATCAATCTCCTCATCTTGGACGACAAAAGGAAGCCCAGTTGCAAAAGCCCACCTTCTGTCTAGGACATAGGCTGACCAGAAGCTAACCAGAGCATTCTTTCGCTCCTCTTCATCGTGAATCCTCATCAAACCCGTTCTCTGATGGATACCAAGCTCCAAGCATAACCTGGCAACATGACCCATAACGCGCCACGCCAGAATCTCGTCGTTGGACAGGAATCGATAGCCAGCGACCAGGGCCAATATTGGTAGCGTTCCGACATCAGCAGCTTCAGCCATGAGTTTTCGGTTAAGTACTGTCTCCATGCTGTCGAACAAGCGAATTGCCTTGTCGCTATGTCCATGGTCTTCTACCACTAGCGCACAGCACATGATAATCTTAAGTTGTAGAGTTTTGTCGTCGTTGATAAGCTCTCGGGAATTTTGTTGTCGGACTGATTCGAGATAAGTCGATAGACTCTTGGCATGAGATATGACAGTTTGGATATTCAGCACCGGATACATGATGCCGATCTCTTCCTCATGCAGACGGCACAAGCGGACCATCTCATCCTTGTCGAATTCGTGAAGGGGGTCTCCCGGGCGTGAGGACATCGTGCCCGCTCCTTCATTCATATGTACATTCTCTTCGTCAGAGATACCCTTGTACCCCATGTTGTTGATGGTGGTGTTGGCAACATCCAGACTAAAGGCCATACTCGTAGGGCCACGGAAAGAACCATACTTTGAACCATCATTGCGATTGAACGAAGCGGAGCTATGGGACGGTGAAGGCGCAATTGTTGGCGTGCCATGGCCATGTGACATTACTCGCTCGCCGCCCGAAGAGAAACGTGCGGGTTCGGTCTGCATAGTCTTGACTGTCTGATGCAGCCATCCAACTTCTTCTTGAAGCCGGCCAAGCTGCGCTGTCATCTGCTTGAACTCGTCTGATTCTTTGAAGTTTCCGGAACAGCAGTTGGGCGCATACAGGCAAGCGAGGTTGAGGTTGCCGCACCGCTGGCATGGAGTTTCACCGTTGCATTTTATCTTGCGTCTCTTACATTCGTTGCTGCGACATGTTAGCTGAATCCGCCGGGTCAGGGTTGATGATGAAGAGGATGCGCCATTGTGTTACATGCCAACGACGACAATGGATAGATATAGCAAGGAGAGTGTACTGACCATGCTATTGATATATACTGTCATTGAGAAAATTGTATGTTAGCCAAGTGGCCTCGCATGTCATATGTAGAAGGAGTATGATGCGTTGGGAGTAGGGACAGAGGGGGGACTAGAAGTGTTGGTGACCCAGCAGCTTGGGTCGATTATGTTGTGCAACGAAAGAGCCGACATGTTTGACACTTAGAAGCCTCATCATGTTTCGATAGGCGAATATCGCCAAGTCACGCGCTGTTGAGCAAGAGCCTCATGGATCGTCTTGGCCCTCGTGTCATATTTCAAAGACGACACATCTTATCTCACCCCTTGTCCCATCTGATCTCATTTCTTTGACATCACGATGACCTGGCGCGGCATGATAAACATAGCAAATGGGCAGAACTCACTCTGTTTCTTTTACTTCTCGTTTGCTTCCCATTATTTCCTTGTCCATCATCTGTTGACTTCCTCTTATTGGCATTGGACACACTCGCACCGTGGGCGGAATTGTCCCCGACAGAGGCGGAACTTGGGCTTGGTTGATTCTCGTAAGCAACAGCTGCACCCGCAGATGCTCCTACGGCGCTTCCGGGGGTCCGGGCAGGAGTTCCACCTCGTCCGGCGCCGGAACCAGGGCCGAGAGACGGGCTTGAAGTAGGATTCAAGACCGGTACCTGAGTAAGGAATCGCAAGTCGCTTGCTTGTGTCTCTATTTGCTCCATTGCGCCAAAATGGCCATTGACTGGGGCGGGATTTCCGGCAAGGGGCGATTGAGGATGTGAATGATGAGGAAAAAGTATTTGCTGGTTGTGTAAGGGGAGTTGGATGTGGTGTGTGATTGGTGTCTGAGGATGAGTATAAGCCTGAGACTGAAGGTGCGTTTGGGGATGAGAATGAGGGTGGATGTGATTGTGAGCGCGAACTGCTAATGGTGACGCGAATTGGGCGAAAGGTATCGAATCTGGGGCTACAGCAACTGGGCCTAGTTGGCCCCGTACGGCTTGTACGGCTGGAACTTGCACCGGGCGCTGAGAACTGCGCCTACGCCAACGCCAGGTGCCACCTTGACCTTGACCGTCGCTATTGCCAGGATAATGACGGCCTAGAGGTGATCCCACGTGACCCGAATATTCCGCAATGGAAGGAGCGGAACCCACACTCCGACCCTGGAAATCATCGGCTTCAACAACTTGAACTCCGCCGTCGTCAACATCCCCTTCCATCACCCCAAAGACGGAATAATAGTCGTCCACTTCAGTCTTCATTCAATAGACCTTTCGATTGACTTTTGCCGCTGAATGTTTCTTTCCTTCTCGATGACACGACGCCAAGCTCGAGGCGCTGCCGGTAAAGGAAATCTCAGCCGCAGCCAACCATAAGCGGCCGTCTCCTCTTACACGATCCGGATCCGCAGGTATTGACTCAAGTGTCGGAGCCGAGTCCAAAGCAATACAAGCCAGTCCAACAAGCAATCAAGCTTGTGACACGATTACCTCGGTGCCAGAATCCCAGGCGTTCGGTATGATCTGATAGTCGACTGGCTGACAAATAACGCTTGAGTTCCGGCTGTGTTGATGTCGCTGTTGCTTATGCAGCTCTCCCGTTGTGAACTCGTCGATAACGCACTTGGTCGTTGGCTGGGAATGGCGTCGTCAAATATTCAGGCGATATCGAGAAATGAACCAAGTTTTCGCATACAATTCTTCGATGTTCCTCGTTTGCGATTTTCCAATGTCGTGGTTAAGCATACTCTTTAGCCACGGCCACTCAGGGGATTTCCTTCAACTTAAACAACTGCACCAGCGCTGAACTGTTCGACTATCAACTCTTCAAAGCGCCCAGCCCTTGTTCTCTGCCTTACGTGTGGAGATAGCATACACCCTCTGGTTCCCCTGGAACACCGTCGTCCTATCATGCCGCACGCCGCATGCCGCACGCCTAGCCTCGTAGTCACAGCCTTCACATCCTCTGGGCGGAGTCCCCTCAGCTGTGCGCTGCTGGTTTCCTCAATTGGCATCATACCCTAGCTGCCTGACCAGACGTCAACTATGTAGCGCGGTCTCGAAGCGAGCGGTCCGGTATCGCACACTACACTACTTTGAATACCTTCGCCTAAGGTTACAAAATGCTTGGTACCACCCCCGCCATTGCATACATCACGCATTCGAAAGAAAGGGGTGAAACTATCTTGTTACCTCACCAGCTTAGAGCCTCGATGATCCAGTGTAAGGGGAATTATATGTTTCTGGATAGCGTCGACACGGACGGATGTACGCCACGATATGTATGTAAACCTCGCTTCTCGAAAGAAAAATTCAAGCCGCTTTCCCCACGGCTGGATCATCAGAAGCCATTCTGCGCGCCGTGCACAAGAGTTTAAACCCACGAAACCATCTTCACCTCTCATACGACTTGAGCTCGGCTCGTATCACAAGATAGTCGTGCCGCCGTCGATTATCTGCGGGAAACCTCATTAGCTACCATGCTAGTGCGAGTGGGGACCACGTTGTCAAATCTGCAAGCCACAGGGTTGCTTCTCCAGACGAGTTCCTGTTTCGGGACTATCGCTTCTTCCACTTGTTTTTGATTGGGCTCAACAACGTTCCGGCAGCTGTTGGGTTCCAAGTTGCCTTGGAACTCGATGGGTTATCCCATGACTAGTCGAAGCCTCAACCTGCTTCTTGGGTCCCATCCCTATAAAGGCATGTTTCAGGGACACGGACACACAGCCAGATGGTCAGAGAGCCCTAGCCTTGTCGATGCCACGAGGTGGTTGATCACTTTACCCACTTAGCAAATTTAAGCTGAGAACACTATGGGGCAGAATCCACTCAGAGGTTCGCAAGTCGCAACTTCTACGGCAAGCCCCATCACTCTCTGTACCGGTTATATGGCTTCCTCCACGGCAGCTAGTTCATTTCCACTAGGTTACCTGTCACGATGTCACTCTGATTAAGTTCTGCACTGATCCTAGAACCTCGGCATGAGCCATCAAACCTGGCACATCACTCAACGTCAAAAGTGATCTGATAGATTGTGCTTAAACCCATCGACATGGGACGAAATGAGAGAGCTCAAAAACGTGTTTGAGGAATATTCCCTACTGGCTAGCGTGTCTATCTTATTGCCGAGCACTCCACTAGCCTCGGCATCTGAGATGAAGATGCGGATGCGGTACACCTTCATCAATGCACATTTCAGCCTCGAAACCACTCGCTTGGGCGATCTCTTTCACGTCAGAGTGGTCGGTTCTCGGCAAGCTACTTTTCATACTTTTCATGAGTCATACGGATATACTGGTACCACTCCTCAGTCTGGCTGGGTAAAGTCTACTAAGCTGGGGAGTCCACTTCAGTACTGTAACTAATGTGTACAAGGACGTTGGATAACCTAAGGTATGTTGTTGTCATTCACGCCTTTTGCCCTACAGGACCCCTCCTGCCCTTCCCCTTGCATGGGACCAACGCTTGTGGTTTTGACCCTGGTTTGCCTACATTCTAGCCGTTGGCGTGAAAGTGAGGGCGCGACAAGCATACATCATGAACTGCCAAGCGATCTTAAAGGCAACCCAGTCGATATTGCGATCAGACCGCTCGACTATCACTAAACCTTTTTGAGCCAATTATAAGCCAGTGAATGAGAGTCGGTTACTATATTGCTTTTGCCCAGTCACTGGGTATCGATATATTGGAATAGAGACAAGATTAAATTAGTCTGATCATATCAGCGACCAGCTTCATCCTCGTTCGAAACTTCAGACATACCCCATGTCGGTGAATCACAAACTGCGGCACGGTCATGAGGTTTCATCTCGCTGTCCAAAAACGAAAAGCGGACCTGGCTCAAATCGGCAATGTACTCGGCAGCGACTGACACATTGCGAAAGATTTCTTGGCATCTCGGCGAGCTGAGGTCACAGTACACCTATCAACAGGTCTCTGAATATTTGTTTGTCGCCAGACGTATCTACAATGGGTGTTGTTACCCGTCCTCGAGGAGTGCAGTTACAATACTAGTCCCAATTAAACAACATCATGGCTACCAATGCAAATTCCAAGGCTCGAGCGATAGACGAGAAGGTCGCAACCCTTGGAACAGACGTACAAAGGTACCTGGCATTATTATCTACCAAACTGTATTATTTGGGTCGTGTTTGAATACTATGGTCCGGTCCACTAAGCTGTCCCGCAACTGGGACAAGCCACCACGTGTTTGTGCTCTATCCTAATCGAGATCTAGAGACTCTAACGATTCAGCAATAAACTTCGTGTACTGATCTTGCGACTCAGATACAGAGTTCCGTTCGGCCGGCGGCCCGCTATTCTCGATGTCCCACTCGCCCCCGTCTCCGGCCTCACTTGGCTCCGTCTCGGTTTCGGCCGGTGTTTCCGGCGGTGTTTGCAGGCCGGTAATACCTGTTCTAGGAGTCATGTTTCGCTTCAACATACACATCTCAACTGTTATACCAGGGCCAAAAGCACATCCCACAACGTAGTCGCGAACCCGGCCATCCGGCGCCATAGCATCCATCTCCTTTGACCGCAGACGATCCATGACGCTGAAGATTGTGGCGGAACTCGAGTTCCCGTGGTTGATGTAAGTGTCATAGCTTGCTCGCTGATGTTCTGGAGTGATGTCCATGACTTTCTCGGCGCCAGAAAGGATGGTAGCACCGCCAGGGTGCATGGCCCAGTCGAAATCCGCTGCTTTCTGGTATTCCGGAGGCAATTGCGGTAGAGAAGCTTTGAGATCTGTGAAAGCTGGACCGATCGAGGCAGCAGTGAGCTTCGGCACGCGAGGTGTCAGTATAACCTTCCAGCCTGTACGGAGATATCATTGTCAGTATCTTATTTCGGCCAGTTGGAAGGGCCGGAGCTTACCGACTGGGTCAACGTCAAAGCCCAGATCGTCCTCTGTGTCAGGGATGGTCCTGTGATCCCAGCCGAGCAGATCATACACAGGTTCAGAAGGCTCACCGATGCCGTTGCTCAATACGACGGCGCTACCACAATCAGAAAATAGACATGCGCCTATCCTGGTCTCCTGCAGCTCGTTGATACTGTTTAGCTCACTGCGCACCATAGTGGTGCTGACTTCTAGTGCTACACACAGAACGCGGGCCGGCAGTCCCCGTGCTTTATGTCCCAGAGCCAGGTTTGCGCCTGTTCGAAGAGTCGCCAGTCCTCCACTGCAACCCACGCCATGCAACAAGACCTTCTCGACGCCGTGGGTTATGCCTAGACCTTTTGCGACAAAGTGATCGAACCCCGGGTTTGCGCTGTCGGTACATGTTGTGGCGACTATGTGTGTGATGAATCGCGTATCGATCTTGGCCTCATCGATAGCCTTGCGAGCAGCTCTAATTGCGAGTGGGACGCCGTCAGATTGGAATATGCTGTGGAGCTCAGCTATTGACGGGGCTTCTTTCTTGTTCACGGCAGGGTGGTCTGGTGTTCCAATAGACGATCGTGTATCAATTCCAGTATATCTGTTGATTCCGAGGACTTTCTTCATACTGTCATGATGGGATTAGCTATTGACACAGTTACTCCAGGAATCATGCTTACGCAGGTGTATCTGGATAGAATTTGTCGCCCAGAGTATTGAGGCAAGTGTAATCTAACGAATGAGGCGGATATTCAGCGCTCAGGCCGATAATGGAGAGGCCCAGCTCTCCAAACGTGCTTGGAGCTGCCATGGTTGGAGCTGTTTCGTGAAATTTGTGGCGTTTTGTATCCCCAACGTTTTGTTCAGGTTGAGATAGAATAAAATACACAGCGATTGAGCTTTGCAGCGTTATCTCCAGTATGATCAGATGAAATACCGACTCAATTGAATTCTTTTGACTCGAGGCAAAACAATGTCGTTGACGTGTTTAATCGCTAATATCTGTTATCTCGGTCGTCTTGTCCGCGTGAGCTTAATCGATGACGCTATCTTGATACCAGAGCTAGGGGGGTAGCTGCAGGTTGAATGCAGGGGTGAGGAAAGAATGGAAGAGGGGGAATATGTCCGTAGGATGGTGATGTGTGTTTGTAGATGGAGTATTCGTAAGAGGAAGAGGGAGAAGGTAGGATATTGATGTGTAGGGAGGATGGATTTGTTTACGCGACGGGAGGTAACCCAGAGAGTAGGTAGGCATGTAACAGTGCTGTCTCGGATATTGTTTGGAGGGGTTGACGTTGACGAGGGGTTGTTATGCGATGCTTGGGCCAAGATATATGCAAACATCCAATAGACACGACATGAGCTGCCTATTCTGTCTTCTAGACACAACAGCTTAAAGTTTCGCTTGTCTGTTCTGGGCAATTATTGATATTTAGCATATATATACGCGTTCAGCTGACGCAATTGAAGTGTATATACAGTCTTGAGGACAGCTTTAACCGCAAGCGAGGAAATCTAGTCTAGAACTATCCTGTGATAACTTCCATTAAATCTATGAAACTAATGCTGAAACCTCGTTGGTTCGCCCCTGGCTAACAGATGTTTTGGTGGCCCTCGGTTGCAACGTCATCCCGCCGAGGTGGTGGGCTTATGTCAATCACACCGACGGAGGGATTGATACTGTAGCTCAAGCTGACATGGAGGTCTTTTTGCATCTTTTAGCTGCTGTGAAATCTTGATTGTTAATTTGTCAATTGTGTAAAGGTTGCCATACTTTGTCGCTAACGAATACGAGGAGCGACAACACCAGAGACATCATCGCATTGCTTGCGAATACGTCTCGTAATGTGTCACGAATACTCATGCAATCTTTGCCAGATGAGAAACTTATACACAGAAATCAATTGTTGATTATCTGAGAAGTCAATGAAACAAACTAGTTTCTTTCACTCAATGGGTCGATTTGAGGTTACATCATGATCTCGTATGTTTCGAGTAGGTGAGACTGAGACAACTTCGACCTTGCAATCAAACACCATCACCAAGCCGATCATGGCCCTTCTCAGCCTCAGCCTTCGAGATGCAATCATATTAGCAGCCGTGGCGATCATTTTCCTGTATATCTGGGAGAAAACGACACCAAAAATCACTCGCAATGGCGAGGCTCTTAGGTTTGTCACAACTTACCCTATGCCCGTGCAATCTCAAATGTTGGCCAACGTCCATACTAACCACGAAGCAGAAAACCACCAAACACACTGCCATTTGTAGGAAATGGAATCATATTCCTTCAACCTCGTCAAAAGCTCTTTTCGTGGTTTCACCGCTGTGAGCGTCTTTACGGCTATGAAACCCTTCACATCACGGTCCCCTCTTTACCACCAGGTGTAATCGTCAACGACCCGCAGAATCTGGACTTCATCTTCCGCAACGAGGGAGTTTTTGAGAAGGGTGATTTCTTTAAGCAGCGCTCCTGGGATCTTTTTGGCCATGGTATCATCAATGTTGATGGCGAGTTCTGGCGGCTTCAGCGTAAGGCGGGATTGCGATTCCTCTCTGCGGCGGCTTTGAAGACTTTGACGAACGAGAGGTTGCCAAAGTATTTGGAACAGGCTATATGTGTTCTAAAAGCGAAAGGAGGCGGAAGAGAGGTGGTGGATTTGCAAGCTGTGGTTCATGAAGTAACAACACAATTGATGGGACGTATGGCGTACAACATGGAGATGCACGCCGATGATGACTTTACTGTTGCTTTCGAGCACGCTTCTGGCGCGACTGCTGAGAGATTTCAGAATCCTCTGTGGTTTCCTACTGAGATATTCACTGGAGCTCGAATGCGACGCTCAATCGCAATTGTGAAGGCATACGGGAAGCGCATCGTTACGAGTGCTGTCGCAGATCGCAAGGCAGCGGAGGGCAAGACTCAATCAGACGCACCGGGAAGTCTCATACAGTCTCTGCTTGACTCTATCGGCGACGAGACGCTTGTGGCAGACGCTGCTCTGAACTACCTCTCAGCAGGAAGAGATACAGTCGCACAGGCTCTGACATGGACTCTCTATCTTCTTATGAAGCATCCACACGTGGCAACCAAGCTCCGCGAATCGGTTGAGAGCCTACGAGATGAAGATGGCAAAACCGAAAACGATCCTGAACTACTCACACCAGTACGACTACCATATGTTCTAGCCGTCTTCTACGAATCACTCCGCCTGCGACCTCCTATCCCTTTCGAGATCAAGCAAGCTCAACAAGTAACCACCCTTCCCGACGGGACTTTCCTACCAGCTGGTGCAATCGTGGTTTGGTGCGCTTGGGCAACGGGTCGTTCTCACACGACATGGGGTTCTGATGCAGACGAGTTCCGTCCAGAGCGTTGGTTGACTACATCGCCATCTGGAGACGTGACAGTTGCTCAGCGTCCAGCGTCCGAGTTTCCCGTATTTAACGGCGGACCGCGAGTATGTCTGGGAAAGAAGATGGCAGAGTTAGTTGCGGTACAGACATTGGCAAGAATCGTGCCTCTGTTTGATTTCGAACCTGCTTTTGAGGGTGAAAGAGTGAGTAAGAGTAGCTTGACTCTGCCAATGGAGGGAGGTTTGCCTGTATATGTGCAGCATCGAGGATCCCCATCTGTATTATAACGAGCACCATCATTCTATATATAACCAAACTTTTATTGACTCCTGGTATCGCTATGCTTTGTGTACGCCTAGTCAAAAGTAATCTTCGATCCTGCAAACGCCGCCGTCTTCTCCGCATCCTTGGCCTGCTTCCTCGCCGCCCAACTAGGATGTAGCGGTCCCTCATCGTCCTTCTTTGGCGGCGGTCTGTTCGCCTCAGGCTTGCTCTCTACCCTCGCACCACCAGAAAGAGGGTTGCGGATACCCTTCTTCCAAGGCGTTCGCGGGCCATCTTCCGGTCCTACAGCGCCACGCTTACCATCCCAGCCAGAGTCGCGACCACGCTTTGTTTCCCAAGCTGGCTTTTGCAAGTGCTTGGCCTTATTACCGTACTTCTTCTCTGCAATGGCCTGTCGTTGTTTCTGGCCGAGTCGCTTCTTGGGAGGCGCGACATCAATGTCAGACGCAGACTCAGAACCTGAGATGTAACCACCCATGAGTGAAGGTAGGAAAGTCGAGCCCCTAACAGTGGTGGGTGCTGCTGCCTTGGCCTTCTTCTTCTTGGCTGGGGGTGGTGAAGGAGATGCGGACACCGACATCTCTTCCTGAGCGTCGGATTCTGATTCTGATTCGGAGCCAAGGTCGGGCGCTGCGTCTGAACCGGAAACGGAGATGTCGTCGAGGTTGACCTGTTCCTTGCCCTTAAACTGCGCAAATTTCTTCATGAAGTCTTCGTCATCCTCTGAGTCTGATGATCCGCCTAGTAGATGGTCGTATTTCGACAGAGATTTCTCCTCGTTCGCTGCGTCTTCGCTGTCGATATCTTCAGGTTCCTGGACAGGATCATCATTATCCGAGAATCCTCCCCATTCTGACTCTTCCTCATCCTCTTCTTCCTTCTCAATCGATGCGCGCACGTCTTCCTTAGCAGTCTTCGCCTCAGTCTTGGGCTTATCTTCTATCCTGTCTGACGGTTGGTCCTCTTTCTCTTCCTTCTTGTTCTTTCGCACGCGCTTCGCCTTTCCGGGCAGAGGGACGTCGAGGGCTTGGCAGAATGTAGCGATGGCGCGGGTGATGGCTTGCTTGACGAGCTCGCGATTGTACAGTCCACTTGTGACATTATGTAGGGCAGTTTGTTCTTCGGGTGTGAGTTCGGGCTTGGGGACGCCGGTGCGGACCTCTTCGGGCAGTCTGGGTGATGCAGCGAGGTCCTTGACTTTAAGAATCGACGAGTACAAGTGAGCGCGGGCGGTTTGATGAAGATCGAGCGACTAGTAGACCCCAAGTTAGAAAAAGTCCAATAAAAAACCAGAACGAGTAATTGTTACCTTTAGTACAGTCACCTCTCGTTCCAATCTTTCCTTCTTCGCAGGCTCGACTCCATCTTCGTGAAGTCTCTTGCTGTATCGCTGACGTTCCAGACCCTTTGCAGCTTTAAGGGCCTTGGAAACGTCATTGCAGCTCTTCTCGAGCTTCTCTCCCAGGTTGGGTTCTCCGCGCTTTCGTTTGGGCATGGCTGGGTCTTTTAATGTTGGTTGGTGGTCACTTTCGCTGTGTCGCAAAAAGTTCTAAATCGGAGCCGCGACAAAACTTCCTTACAGTGTGCACGATAAGACGATAACAGTCCAGTTGCGGGCGAGCGCGGTGAGTACACACGGTGCGAACTCTTATACTAGCCTCATTTACATGGTGATGGTGGGGTTCACTCTAAGTGCCCGCGTATCAACTTACATAAATTAATTCTTGTGAAGACTATAGTCGAATACTCTGTAGCGACTGAGAATTTCTTTGGAGAATACTCAATTAGGCATAAGAGACGTGTCTACTCCGTAAACTACAGCACCACGTCGTCGATGTATGAACATTCAGATACATGTCTAAGCTATTAAGCTGGCCAGCTCAACCACAACTTCATCTATCGTAAAATGCCATGGGACGATAAGTCTAAAATATTTTGTTTATAGCCTCGTCTACATTCGTCAACCCTCAGTTGCGTTTGAATCGAGCAGACATATCCTCGGATATCGACCGAGTCTAACTCTTTGAGAATATAAATGCTTGTTTTCTTGATATAAGGCCCGAACGCTCTTGATACCCGACGTCATATTAAATCGTATGCCCTCGAAATACCCGCGGCAGTGCTCGGTAATAGTATTTCAAATAGCTCGAAATGTTGATGGCCGACTTCTTGGCGGTGTATTCATCTTCCGTGAGTCTCTGATGCACGTTGCTACGTCTCGTAATCCGAAAGGCTCTCGACCAAGCTCGGGTCGATTAGTTGCCGGTTAGTTACCGCGGACAAGCTACTATGATATAAAACATCAATCAAATATGTAAGACGTCGTTGGATAGTGTGGATCTAGACTGCATGGATCGCTACAAGGGAACATAAAAAAAGAGTGCATTCCCGCAACTTGAAGTCCGGAGACCCACTGGTTGGTGTTGAGAAGAGCCAAGAGGCTGAAAAGCATGGGTCAGCATTGAGACAATGTTTCGGTTGAGTTAGAGAAAAAAAGTCAACTTCATGACTTATTGTAGAGGCAGGGTTATTTCGCACATCGAAAGCCGGTTCTTGTAGCCAATCCTTTATGATCATGTTATCTGGGACAAGCGCAAGGGGTGCGACGTCGCGAACTTTACATGTCCGATTAGACAGACAATAAGACCCTTTTCAGGAGAGGCATGACTCTTGGCTTACTTGCGACGTAATGAGTTACCAGGTTCTCCGGTCGAAACCGGGTGTGCTGGGGAGAGAGATTTTGAGAGTATAGAACAAGAGATCATGATGGTGGAGTGTTTTTGGGGGTCCATGAAGTGACATAGTTGGAGAATGAAGACGAGCGTCTACAAGGTAACTTTACCCAATGTCATGAAGCGTTGGTAACCGTTCTTTGCCGTATCATGGCATAGAAAAATATGGTGAGTGTTTTGGGACAGCCCCCAAACACTCTAACTTGTCGTTATCATGATATCTCAACATTTACCCACCTACCTCTCCCCAAAGTCGAATGGACCCTTCCTCAGATTCCCATGTGAACAGGCATTCAGGACCGAAAATACCGGTGAAAGTGAGACCATGTAAGGATTGAGGCGCTGTAACAAGTAACATTGCTGTAAGCAAGAATCTGGCGATTTTGGGGTCAATTGCTAATTAGGGCTGAGGCTCTTTGGGGGTTGGGGTTCCATCATGAGAATACCATGTCTCAACTCCAACTTTCCCTTACTATTGGAGACAACGGACCAAGAATACTGCGCTTTTGTTGAAGCCCCAACCCAATTCACATGCTTTCACATTATTAGGTATGATAAGATACGTAGTAATGGAAGCTAGCGGTCTGCTTATCGGTATTTGCGACTCCGAAGATTGGTCGCTCCTCGGAACATACTTCCTCGGACCCTGCACCGGACATGTAACAGCGCATATCAAAACCTGAGCCATGATGGAATTTTCTAATTCACGCCTTTCTTTCTAGAGACACTACCTGACAGGGGATCTTAGGTTGAGGCTCAGTTTCAAGGTAACCACCATGCCGATAAGTATCTCATTGTTGAGCGTTTACAGCATGTTGCAGATTACGTTAGAACAAACGGGCCGTTACAGCTGCTAGGATATCTGTTGTTGAGAAAGTCGCGGCTGGCTATTAGAAACAGTTCACATGTGAAAAGACTTGTCTGAAGTCAGGATGCAAGACAACTTGTGGCCATGATACAGTGTCTCGATCAAATTCAACAAGTTATGCTCCTCGGATTCAGTTCCACAAAGCCTTTGGAAATAGCGTCAATACTGCTCGGTAAACTCATCCTTTCAAGTCTTCATGTAATAACCGAGGATATCAAGAATGAACGGATCAGTGTTGCGGCTTTAATGTGACAGTGGTTTCTGATCTAGACGCCGGTGAAGAACAATATTTACGCATCCTTGCATCATTCAGGACTTCAATGTCCTAGTCTCAGACGACCCTTGTTGGTTCCTGATGACGATTGACCGGGGGTGAGACAGGAATTGGAACAGGCTAGTCGGGAATTAGGTGCATCAACTGTCCTGTTTGCTGAATGGTGTCAATGTGTAGTTTTAGTACCTGTTCATGATGGTCAAGTGTTTCAATCTGTATTAAGAGCATACAACAGTTGCAATATCTAGGTATAAATAGAGTCAGCGGTTGATGGAGACAGAAGACATAGACTCTGTGGAGCTGAGATTCGGTAGCTGTAGTGGAGTCCTGGTTCGGTTCGGCAGTGTTTGACACCTGTATCCACCAACATCCACTGCGAGCCGCGCTGACGGTTCAGTTGTTGAGTGTGAAGACGAAGTGCTATCATTGCGATTGTATCCCAGCCTTCCAGGAAGGAAAAAAATAGAAGTAATAATCCGAGAAGCGCCGATACATATCAGATCTCTATTGGTTAGGATTGTATTGGAAGCTCAACGGCCCTTTTCAAGGAAACTCGGTCCTGAACTGCGGCGGCACAAGCGGCGGTAGTCATTCCATATATAGGAATTTCATCTCAAACGAGCTCACAGAAGAACCCGTTCTGTACTCATTCTACCAAGCTATTACTCTTTCTATCGAAAGTGTTAAGACTTCATTCTTTCATCAGACCAGTATCACTATCACCACCTGATGTTGTTGGTATCATGAATGTAACCAATAGAATAGCTCCCGTTTATTACCGTCTGTTGCGTCATTGCTGGAGTTTCATTCCACCACTCCCATCAACAGAACAGCACTTTTGAGACGAAAGCCCAGACCTTGGCTACATGTGACTGTCCTTCTCCACGTCTGGCGTTGCTGCAGCTGCAGCCACAGAGGACGCTTAATTGCTTATGGTCAAGGCCAGCCCCTCACTTGCAGCGTAAGCAAAGTAAAGCTTAAGGTACAAGACAGCTCAAGTTATCGATTTACTATCAATTGATATCTGTAAATTCGTTCGAAACATTGGTGAGAAACATAGGTATCAAATACGTAGATTCTGTAATTAGTTATTCAACAGTTTTGACACAGCTCATTGGCACCCAACATGGCCTGTCAAATAGCAGAGCTGTCTACTGTTACAATAACTCTGACGCTGCAACAGCTCTTGGTTACAGCTACCAACTGAGAATGAGGGGGTGTCAATCCCGAGGAACCAACGGCGTCACGTTGATTACAGCTTGAATTGGCTAAACAAAGCGTTAGCTGGGACTTTGATCATCATACTATTAACCCGCTTCAATCATGGACGAAAACCCAACGCAAGCCTGGCAGACCAGACCAAATCAAAGCACAGCCATCAACCCCGCATTCGATACAAGAGCCGATGGCCCGTTGCACTGTACCGTACTCGACGAAGCTGAACGCGTCGACACAATCACTTCACTGTGTTACTGTACAGTACAGTATCGACGGACTGAACCTTGGTATGTGACCATGTTCGGTGAGTGGTTCGGCGGGCGCCCTTCTCTTCCCTCTCTGGTCACTGGTGGAGGGTCGCCAGTGGTTGATATCGACGCGCCAGCTTCACAACGATGAGCTGGATCAACATCACAACAGGTCTCGTGCTTTCTTTTCTGATGTAGCAGTAGCAGTAGCGACAGCAACAACGTTTTGGCAAGTCTTTTGTTCGCCGTTCTCTCGGTCGTTCGGAAAGATTGTGATCAATCCCCTCTTTCGTTGCCCATCTCAAAGAGGTATCAATAGCCTGTCCTCTCTTGTCGCTTGCTGTTCTATAATTCTTGCTTCCTCCCACATCTCACTCCTCCCATCAACATCTGAAC
The DNA here is from genome assembly GCA_004367095.1 of Fusarium nanum. Lineage (NCBI taxonomy): Eukaryota > Fungi > Ascomycota > Sordariomycetes > Hypocreales > Nectriaceae > Fusarium > Fusarium nanum. The sequence continues at coordinate 140,067 of QGDY01000025.1, forward strand.
GTGACGCCGATCGTAAAGCCTCTTTTTGCTCTGCTACAGTACAGAACTGCACTGAAGCGTTGTTGAGACCCCAAGCACTTACCTCCGTCTTGTCCCTTGAGATCCCAATTTCAACAGTTCCGAAAACTCCCTCTGCTCAACCATCAACAAGTGGCTTTGCGCCTTGTGTCAAAGAGCTTCGTTTCGTCTTTCAAATTTCCCTGTAAGCTCTCCTCGTCCGGCAGTTGTCTCTGTTTCCTGTTTGTCGCTGTATCTAATCCTTCGCGGCAATTAGACACGGAAACATACGGGAGCTTGAAGTCCTCGGATATCGACCTTTTCTTTCTGCTTGTTCTTTGGTAAGCTCATTTCTGTTTCTGGTGATCCCCCATATCCAGCTCCAGCAAGCCTAAGACATGGCGGGGAAGGCCCACTGTGCCGCGGGCGGGACCCAGCAGCGGGAATCTACCCCCGCCCCGTTCTTGCCTGGCTCTTGTCATCTACACACCCCTCGAGTCCTTCTTCAGACCCCCCCAGACAAGACTCGATGTCCCCCACACCTAAGGCACTTCAGGTCCGGGCATGCACCTCCATTTTCGAGCCAAGCTCAAGCTCAAGGCTATGTCACTGCCCTCGGATGTCTTCGGTTCCTGAAAGATGGCTGTAACTTGGTTGTATTGGCCGTAGTTGGCCATGATTAGTGCGGACCTCCACAAGCAGTCATGATATTATAAAGACCCAACCATGCCCACGACTTGTATCTGAACTTGCACTTGCACCAGACCAACCTCAAGCAGACTTACTTACCAATCCTCCTAGACGACAACGACTCACTCGAATCGGTCGTGCCTTCTTTCAGATCGACTTCTCTTCGAACAAAACTCATCTCCATATACCCATCATGAGCCAAACATTTAAGCAGGCAGCTGAATCAGCTCGCTCAAAGGCTCGAGGAGACTCAGCCGCCATCGCCAATGACCTCCTCCACACTCCTGCCATGAGGGCAGCCCTCCCTTTCATCAACGGTGGTATCGCCGGCATGGTAGCCACAACAGTCATCCAACCAGTCGACATGGTTAAGGTCCGCATCCAACTCGCTGGCGAGGGAACTGCTACCGGCCCCAAGCCTAGTCCCTTGTCTGTCACTCGACAAATCATCGCCAGCGGAAAGGTCCTTGACCTTTACACTGGTCTATCAGCAGGTCTTCTGCGCCAGGCCGTCTACACCACCGCCCGCTTGGGCATGTTCGACACACTCATGGGCACCTTGTCCGCTAGAGCAAAGGCTGATGGCCGATCAGTTGGTTTCAAGGAGAGAGCCACTGCCGGTCTCACTGCTGGTGGTATTGCTGCCATGATCGGAAACCCCGCTGATCTTGCTCTCATTCGAATGCAGAGTGATGGTCTCAAGCCCCTCGCCGAGCGAAAGAACTATAAGTCTGTCATTGATGCTTTGACCAGCATTGCAAAGAGCGAAGGTGTTGGGGCTCTTTGGGCCGGTGCTGCTCCCACAGTTGCTCGCGCTATGGCTCTCAACTTTGGCCAGCTTGCCTTCTTCAGCGAAGCCAAGGTCCAACTCAAGAACAACACCGATCTCTCTGCTCGAACCCAGACCCTCACCGCCAGTGCCATCGCCGGTTTCTTCGCTTCCTTCTTCTCACTACCATTCGACTTTGTCAAGACACGTCTGCAGAAGCAGTCCAAGGGTCCCGATGGCAAACTCCCCTACCGAAGCATGGCCGACTGCTTCTCCAAGGTTGCTAAGCAGGAAGGTCTCGGTCGCTTCTACCGTGGCTTCGGCACATACTACATCCGCATTGCTCCTCACGCGTAAGTGCTCGTTCTCGCTGAATTTCGATGAACATTTCGCTAACTTGACTGGCAGCATGGTGACACTGATCGTTGCCGATTACCTTGGCTTTCTCACCAAGTGAACGGATCGATGAATGATAAATGAGGAGGGAGAATAATCGGTCGGACGGATAGAATTCGACTGTCTGGCGTTATTTGGCGTGTTGGAACTTGGTATAGTTTTTTTTTCTTTCTTTTTCGGATAGGAGCTGCAGATACCATTGCTGCTATGGTTTGGGATTTTCTTATGTTATTATGAAGTAGTTCATGAGCTATTGATCAAGTAAAAGAACACTTGTCAAAAAGACCTTGGTTGTTCGGGTGATGTTTGTTATGCAGGTGTCAAACTGTAGTAAATTGGCTCATGTGAGGTGTAACTTCCTTTTCTCCGTGAGCTGACTAAATGTTGAAGGCAGGAGCAGACCAGTAAATGGGAGGATCAGACACTGATTTCTAATAAAAATTCGTTGTAAATTATGATCTAGAGAGAGAAGTTAGGCATTGCGCAAAACGGTTTATTGCAATCGTTAAATGCAATTGTGCTAAGCGTTTTCTGCTCCGGAGCTTAGAAGCTTCCACGAAGCTTCTTCCCGATAACGGAGTGGGGTACAGTGAAGCCGTCATATACAGATTCTATCTGATCCTTGTCAACACAAAAAGCCGTCATCGTATAGGGGTCAGTACATCAGTTTGTGGCTTATATGAAGCACTGAAAACGCAAGTTCGAGTCTTGCTGACGGCAATCCGATTATTCTTTTGCATTTTTTGCCAATATCTCTATAATAGCTGAATGGTGTTGTTAGTTTTTGGTGGTGAGAAATGATGACTGACTGCCCCTCCATTATAGTAAGCTGATGGTGGGGGAGAACCGAGCTGCTGGTCCTGGATCGACAAGCTCTTCCTTTCTTAGCTGTTCTTAGAAGCTCGATGTTTTTCCCTGCAGAATGGACAGTTCATGGGGAATTAATGTGGTTACTTAGACTCGTCTGCATACAAACAAAGTTGCACCAGTGTATAACGGTATACCTATAACGTTCAACAATTGCAGAACTGTAAACCCAGAGCTTCGACAAAAGCGTTAGGCTACTCTTCAATGAACTATCGTTAGGACAGGCGCATCCATGGCATTCAGTGCACTACGATATCCACAGCGCTTCTACCTTCATCAGAACACAGCAACAAGGCGGGGCACAAAGTCGTCTAGTAGGTGGGAGATACAAATGCATGCGTCTTGTATTATCACCGCAGCAAAAGATAAAATGCCCAAAAAATAAAAATCAGATTTGCAAGTCATGCAAAAAGAGAATTTCCGTCTGAAAATCAAACTTGACGATTTGCCGTCAGCAAGACTCGAACTTGCGTTTTCAGTGCTTCGAAAGAGCCACAAACTGATGTACTGACCCCTATACGATGACGGCGTTTTATTGGTGATTGACAGCAGAAATATTTGAAACCATATACCCTACTTGACTCGACCATCACCCTCCAGTGATAAACATAGCAACATGGGCCTCTTTTTCACACTTGCACAATGATTTGTCTTTGTTTATGTTCCTTGTTTTTATTCATTATCAATTTGGGGGTATACTCTATATGTTCTGATTAAATCCTTCTCTTCCCGATACCTGTTGTCTATGAATCGTGATGCCATTTCCCGTCTCTTCGTTGAGCGCTGACCTGCAGCACTCCCTCTTGATCCAACTCGTCTACATCCATTCTGAGTTTACAATCCGAATTCAGGAACCGTGCCAGTAGCCTCGGTTCTCAGCATCGTCCCTGACAACCTGGAGCTTCTTTACGGTGAGTTCATTCACCAAAGCTGACTTGTCTTCGTGGTCTCGTAGGATCTCCTGGACCAATTGCCAACTTGCGTGGAACAACTCACTCTGAGCCGCAACTGTCTTGGACATTTGGTCGATCATCGCCTCACCAGCCTCAATAGGGCCTCGAGCTCTGCACTCCCAGTCGTTCAGTACGCGCTCACACTGCACACCGTGAAAAGCATTGTGCATCTCCCGGCGAATCTGGATATCGTCAAGGAGCTGAGCCAGTTTAGCTTCTAGGGCGACGATGAGACGACCTACATGTAGGAGATTACCAACAGCCCCATTGAGGTGCGGCGAGATGCTCTCCATGTGTGGTATACCCGTGGGAAAGAGAAGATCGGTCACATCCAGGACTGGAGCCCAGCTCTCAGGTTCATCCTGGGCGGGAGGCAGGCTCCAGATCGAGCTGGTGCTTGTCTTCCAGATGTTTCGCCGCCGGGGTCGAGCCTGGACATAGCGATGAAGCTCGATAACCTCATTGCATTCATGGATGTCAGGACACCACTTCATTTTGGCGGTCTTCATACAGCAACCATGATCATCGCACTGGAGCCAAGGACGATCAAGATGCTCGTTAAGACAGGTGCATGATAAGGTATCTGCAAAGGGATCCGAGTAAACGGTAATTCCGCTGGAGATGACTGGGCGCATATCGCAGCGCAGTGTGTGAGTAACTACTCGATAGCACATGTTGATGGTGTTGTCGTTCGTTTTCTGCTGTTTGTTGATACTTGGTCGATAGCTCAGCTTGCGCTGATGATTTAGCTGTGTTGATATTGTCGTAATGCTGGTTTAGCCTTCAGATTGCGATTCTGGAGGCATGACTACGACAGATATATACTGAATCTGTAGCTCTCGAACAGAATCACATCTGAATAGTGGACTGTTGACCCTTTGTTCATATCACGAACAAGGTGTATGTAACTGAATTTCAGTGAACAAGAGTGATGGTTAGACAAAGGCTGAAGGCGTTGTTCACTCACCTCTGGCATGTTCATCAGTCAACAAAGACATCTATATGTGAACACATTGTAGGTTCTTTGAGCATACTATATATCAATGCTATGTTCGCGACTTGTTTGCTCTGAACCTCCATGATATCTATTCATGCGCAATTCGACTCTAATGTTCACTTTGCCGGCCATCATTTTGGCAAGCAACAACAAAGAAGTTAAGAAACAAGCATAATGGATAACATCAATATCTAGAACACAAACAATTTGCTGCCAAAGCTGGTGATGAGATGACTTTTTGGATGTATTCGTCTGGTCACTACGTCGGTATCAGCCTTGGAGTAAAGATCAATACGTCTTACACGGGACAATGATTAGCTTTCCATCTAACGTTAACATAACGGAAACCAACAACGGCAATACTGTAACTTTTAGCGTCGCGGTGATAAATATGGAATTCGTAAGGCTAACTTAATAGGATTGTGATACATGAAGTGAGTGAATGCAGGAAATGTAGTGCGACGCGCAATACGAATATCGAGGCAGTGCAAGTCAAATTCCCTAACAGTTATCACACAGCCAGCTTGGCAATAAGAGAGCTAAGTGGCATACCTAGGTAGGTATTATATCGGCTGACCAAAATGTCGACCAGTAACGTTAGATACCTTCCAAAACAAGAGTAAATCCGCTATTTGTCTCCACCACAGTTCCATAACTCTCAATTCCTTCAGTGCGACTATAAACATTCTGGTCGGGCGAAGCGTTTAGATAGCAGATAGCCATAGTCAGACAGATATACTAGATTAATTAAAGTATGAACGCCAAGGGCTTGGACGCGACGCTACAAGGGTTGCAGCGCTGGGCTGACAATAGACATTGTCATCGGCATGATTTATGACCCGATTTCCCGACATGGAATTCAGGAAATCCGGAGTGGACTCTATCATGCGATTAGTTTCCCATTGGGTGCTCAGGTTTTCCCCAGGATATCTCGACGAGAGTGACATTCTCGATTATTGCCCCCAACTGCTTGTCAAAAAAGGAAGTACGTATCATAGATATTCCAACAGGAGGCGGCTCTGGTTTATATGCGGGTCCTCTGTCACACAGACGATGGATTTGATGGGTCTGGTATGGATGGGAGCAGTAAGCTCCGATCCTCCGACCCTCCGAAACAGAAGGAGATTAGGAAGCCTCCAAAACATGATCAACTTGATGACGAGTAAACAGAAAGTAATATTATCGCATTCGCTTTTGATTGAATTGTCGTATTCCGTATTCCTCGTACCAAACTTAATTGCGCGGCCCGACCAGATACTCGTCAGACGTCGTTGCATTTAAGATCCCGCCACACGCATTAGATCCAAGCCTTACAGGGGTTATTCGTCTGTCTCAGCGCCTCCCCTAACTAAGTGATCGCCTAATCGCGTAACAATCCTTTAAGGGAAAGGCAGTGTTGATGTAGGACTAGAGTAAAGACATGGCTGTACTAGAATCAACAAAAGTAGGCGAAGCTCATGGCATGTCAGCTAGACTAGACTAGACTAGTAAAAAGATATATGAAGATGAAAACATCCATCTCTTTTCTGGAAAATCAGATTATACTCCATTACCCGGTCCCAAACTTCCTTCAACTCCACCCCGCCGTTCCTTCCCCGAAATCCCTTACAGTAGCGCTTTACTTGTGGGCCCTGGACTGAGCCACTCTACTCTGATTAGGGACTACCTCGCTTGCTCCGACCTGATCTTATTAAACTTCATTCTTACACCGAGCATCTTACAGGTTTCTTTTCTTCAAGTATTCCTTTTAATCGATACCCCTCCTTCGTGTACTCGTGGCCTCTGCCACTCTGCACCGGACCATCATGGCCTTCCTCAAGCAGATCGGGACCCTTATGGGGAAGAATTTCCGCATTCTTCTCTTCAGGCACCTGGCGCTATGTATTTGGATGGCCTTCATCTTACCTATCTTCCTGGCCGCTTTGTTTAGTTTCACCAAAAACCTCCTCGTTCCTCCAGCTAAGTTCGGAATCGGCGATGCTGCTCCTTTAATGCCCCTCAACCAAGCAATCGAGAAAGCAACCGACAATGGACGTGAGAAACTAGTGCTGGTCAATAACGCCAACAACGATAGAGACATCAACCGCGTATTCGATACCGTGAAAACCCAATTCGAGGATGCTGCTCAAACTGCTGGCGTTGATTTTGAGGTTGTCCTTGTTGACAACGAGGACGAATTAACCATCAACTGCCCAAGTAACCTTAGAGGTGTTTCAAGATGTTTTGGTGGTATCGTCATGGAGTCTTCGCAGGGTATCTGGAATTACACTATCCGTGCCGACGGAGCTTTTGAGCTAGCACCCACCAAGTTCCGTATAGACAAGCCTAACGATCAACAAGTCTATATCATACCACTTCAACATGCCGTCGACCAAGCTATTTTGCGCCTTAACAGTTCGGACAGCACGGCCTTGGACAACGTACAGGAATGGGCTTATACCAGTATGACACCAGAAGAACGCGATAGAGAGATTCGAAGACGGTTCCAAAAATCGATCATGGGCTGGATGGGTGTGGCCTTTTTGGGCACTGTCGTTTGGGTCACCTACCATCTTACTGGCTTCATCGCTACAGAACGGGAGAGTGGAATGTCTACTCTGATCGATGCTATGATGTCAGTTCGGAAGCCTTGGCTCAGCATGGTTGCAAGAACCTTTGCTCACCACTTCTCATTCTCTCTCATTTATCTTCCCGCTTGGATTATTGGCTCTATTATTGTGCGCGGTGGTGTTTTTGCCAAGACCAGCGTTGCTGTTGTCCTCATATTTCACGTCCTCGCTGGTCTCGCCTTTTCCTCTATTTCTATGCTGTTTGCTTCGTTCTTCAGAAAGGCTCAGCTGAGTGGTATTACTGCCATCTTAGTTGTCGCAATCCTCGGCATCGTTTCGCAAGTTCTTACTCAACCTGGCACGGTTCCTGTCACTGTGCTATCGTTACTATTTACCCCATCTGCGTTTGTTTTCTTCATCGCAAATATGGCTCGCTTCGAAGAGCAGGAACGGCCGACCGATCTTTTGAAAGTGGCTCCAAACAGTCCTTCAGCTCTTCCCGGCATTGTGTTCTGGGTATTTTTGATCATCCAGATCTTTGTCTACCCGTTGATTGGAGCTTTTATTGAGCATGCTTTGTTCAGCAATGACACTCCGGGCCGAAAGATTCTACAAAACCAGTCCGACATCGATCGAATGGGTAGCAACGCTGTTCAGCTACGACAATTTTCGAAGACATACAACCCTAACTTTTTCTCACGAACCTTCCGTAGGGGTGCTAATAAGAAACTGCCTGTTCACGCTGTGAGCGAGCTGGATCTCAACATTGGCAAAGGCCAAATCATCGCCCTCCTCGGTGCCAATGGAAGTGGAAAGAGCACAACGCTTGATGCCATCTCCGGAATGAATAAGTTGACCAGTGGCTCAATCGAAATTGATGGCAGAGGCGGTCTTGGAATCGCTCCCCAGAAGAACGTGATCTGGGATGATTTGACGGTAGAAGAGCACATTCGAATCTTTAATCACCTAAAAGCACCTAACGCCAGGGCTGACGCTAAACAAATCGAAGAACTCATCAGATCTGTCGACCTTTATCCTAAGCGAAAGGCTTTTGCCAAGACATTGTCGGGTGGACAGAAACGAAAGCTTCAATTGGGTCTCATGTTGACAGGAGGCAGTGCTGTATGCTGTGTCGACGAAGTCAGCAGTGGTATTGATCCCCTGTCCAGACGCAAACTTTGGGATATTATTTTGGCCGAACGTGGAAGGCGAACCATGATTTTGACTACTCACTTCCTCGACGAAGCTGACCTTCTCGCCGATCACATCGCCATCTTGTCCAAGGGCACTTTGCGTGCCGAGGGCTCTTCCGTCGAGTTGAAGGATAAAATGGGCGGTGGATACCGGGTTCATGTTCCCAAAGACATCGGTGTTGGTATTCGTGAAACCCCTGACGTCGATGGAGTCATGAAAAAGGACGCATTCGACCTCGTTACATATACCGCACCATCTTCACAACTTGCTGCTGTTGTCATCAAGAACCTTGAAGCTGCTGGTATCCGCGAATATCGGTTCTCCGGACCCCAGATCGAGGACGTCTTTCTACAAGTTGCTGAAGAGATCAGAGATGAAGAAGCTTTCCGTAACAACAACCAAGCTTTGTCTACTCCTTCAACCGAGAAAGTGTCATCAAAGGAGAACGGCAGCGAGAATCAGGGGTTGGAGCTTACTAACGGACAGCACGTTGGATATGTGAAACAGGCTATCATTCTCTTCCGCAAACGCTTAACAATTCTCAAGCGAAACCGACTGTTGTACCTGTTCGCCTTTCTTCTCCCCATATTTGCTGCTGGATTAACCGCAATCTTTGTCATGAACGAAACCACGCCAACTTGCAACCCAGCAGACCAAGCCTCCCGAACCACTGATCGCGAAGACATTTTCAGCCAACAGGACACTGGCAAACAAATTTATTTCCTGGCAGGACCAAATTCAAAGCTTGAACAGTCTATATCTAGCCTCGCTGACCTCGGTTCTCTTCTCGGTGGAGGATCTGGAGCTTCGAGCTCGTTTAGCTTCTCCAAAGATAATCTCCTTAGGGTTGACTCTTGGCAGGAATTTCAGGATACGATCGAAAGAGACCGGAAGAGAATAACTAACGGATTCTGGCTCGGTGATGATACGCAGCCTCCTACCTTTGCCTGGGTCGCGAACCTTTTCATTTCGAGCCCTATCCAGGCGCAACAGATTTTGGATGTCTTATTGACGAATATCACCATCTCGACAACATGGAGTCGCTTGGAAGTTCCTATCAGCCCAGTTACAGGCGACGCGCTTCAAATGATTGTGTACATGTCAATTGCGCTTTCCGTTTATCCAGCCTTCTTCGCTCTGTATCCAAGTAATGAGCGACGAAGGAATGTCCGTGGTCTTCAGTACTCAAACGGTGTCCGGCCTTTCCCTCTCTGGATTGCATACCTCTTATTTGATCTTATCTTCGTTTTGTTCGCCACGGCCATTGCAACTGCAATTTGGGCTGGGGTGTCCAACATCTGGTTTCACCTGGGCTACGTTTTCCTCATTCTCTTCCTTTATGGAATTGCCTCAACACTCTTTTCATACCTCATTTCTCTCTTTACTTCAACGCAACTGGGGACTTATGCCTGGGCTGCGGCGAGTCAGACCCTTGTCTTTGTCATATACATCATTGCATACATGTCCGTCCTGACATACACCCCCGTCACCCAAGTCGACAGCAGCCTGCGTGTTGTGACCTTTGTCATTTCTGTGTTTGCACCCATTGGGTCGGCATTGAAGGCTCTCTTCATCGCCACAAACCTTTTCTCTACAGCATGCGAGGGCACTGAGCTGACGGACAGCCCGAGTGGTATTCTTTACTACGGTGGCCCGATTCTGTATCTTATTCTTCAATCAATTATCTTGTTTGGCCTCTTGGTTTGGCTAGATACCGGATCAGCAGGAGCGTCGATCAGAGGCCTTCTTTCAGGGAAGAAGAAGAACAATGATTCAGACGAAGAACAGGTCGACCAAGACATCGTCGATGAGCGCAACAAGGTTATCGATAATGCAGAGAATGAGCACGGCCTTCGAGTTATGAATCTTACGAAGAGCTTCCGCAGCAATACAGCTGTGGACAATGTCACGTTCGGTATTAAACGCGGTGAAGTGTTTGCACTTCTTGGACCCAACGGTGCTGGCAAGTCGACGACTATTTCTCTGATTCGTGGCGACATCAAGCCTGATCGAAACGGTGGCGACGTGTTGGTGGAGGACATCTCTGTCAGTAAGAACCTTCCCGCTGCTCGCGGCAACCTGGGAGTGTGTCCTCAGTTTGATGCTATGGACCAAATGACAGTTCGTGAGCACCTGGAGTTCTATGCCAGGGTCAGAGGCATTCAAGATGTGGAACACAACGTGAGAGCAGTCATGCAAGCAGTGGGACTGGAGTCTTTTGCTACCCGCATGGCCCATGCTTTGTCGGGAGGAAACAAACGAAAACTGAGTCTCGGAATTGCTTTGATGGGCAATCCCACTGTTGTTCTGCTTGACGAGCCTTCTTCTGGTCTGGATGCAGCCTCCAAGCGTGTCATGTGGAAGACCTTGGAAGCCACGGTCCCTGGAAGGTCGATTCTACTCACGACCCACAGCATGGAGGAGGCTGATGCACTTGCTGGTCGAGCTGGTATTCTCGCACGGCGAATGCTTGCACTGGGAACACCTGATAACCTTCGTCATCGCTTTGGCGATGCTCTACATATTCACCTGGTCTCTAGCACCGCCCCACGCACATCTGACGAGGAGATGGCACGAATCACAGACTGGATCCGCCAGACTTTACCATCCGCCGATGTTGATGAGAAGACATATCACGGTCAAATTCGCTTTTCCGTCCGTGCTGCTCAAGTACTTGCAGCCACTTCGGGCCGCCGGGAAGAAGAAATCACCAGCAAGGACGAGGATCTCAGCCAGAGCGCCATCGGACATCTCGTCGTGCTACTAGAGGAAAACAAGCAGCAACTCGGTGTTGGTCATTATAGTGTTAGCCCAACAACTTTGGACCAAGTTTTCCTAAGTATCGTGGGTCAACACAACGTCAAGGAAGAGAACTCTGAAGAAAAGAAGGTTAGCACTTGGAAAAAGATTTGGAATTTTGGGAGATCATAGGTGTTTCCCTTTATTCTCCTAAGCTTGCCAATTGCGATGATGTTGAATTTTGATGGCGCAGTACAGGCTTATGTGAATTGGCGGTTTGCAACGCCCTGATGGGATTGTTTATGTTTTATTCCGGTCGTTCGGGTAATGCTGAATATAGATTATGGTTGAATAGATTTCTGCGCATCACATCTGCCATCATGCTTGAAACATGCACCAGGGATATACATGACTACCAAAGCCACTGTGATAAGTAGCATAACAAACGCCTGTTCTACCCATTACTCCTTCTATAGCCTAATCCACGATGAAACCTCCACCCATATCATCCTCGTCAGCCATATCAAACTCTTCAGTAACATCACTCGGCGCATCCTCGATCTCTTGATCAATCTGTGCCTCCTTAGCAGCCTTATCATCGGCCGCCTTCCGCTCCTCAGCATCAACTCCACTCCAAATCTGTTCCCTGATACGCAGCGCCATCAAGAACTTCCTCCACGTCTTCAGCGCGCGGTGTCGTCTTCGCTCATTCTCTACCTCTTGTTCCAAATCGCCCAGACTGTCTATTATAGTTCGTATAGCTTCTTCGTGCTCTTTTGCGACGACAACCCCTGTTAACACAGCTGTTCCGTGGCGTCCTTTGAAGGAAAAGCCTGTTAGGGCCGGGGCGTAGTCGACGCCTGCTAGGAATGCTGCTCGTGCGGCGTGTTCGTGAACTATGTGAGCTCCTCCTGCTGGGACCATGCTTGGGACGTAGACATCGATGTTGCCGAATTTGTTCTTTGGAACAATACCGTTGCGAACTGGGGGCGGCTCGTAGAGCTCGGTCTGATCTTCGGTGTAAATCGGCGTCCCTGCATCTCCTTCGGTATCTTCTTCGTGGTCGTCGTCCAGGGGATTCTTCGGTTTGGCCTTCTTCGGCAGCCATTTAACCGGTATTTCCAACGGTTTCACTTCTCGTCCCATGGAACGGTACCATTTATCTGCGGTTCTTGCTACCCGTACATCTCTTCGTCGGTAGATCTTCTCCAGTGGACCTCGACTGCCTGCGGCAACGGTTCCTGATGGTGTAGCGCCTGGAACCAGAACCTCGTTACGTCGTAGATGTCGTTCCAGAGCAAAGACAGGGTGGTCTTTGAAATCTTGCACATTCCGCGGCATAGGCTCTCTTGCCTCGATACCCACGAGTTCGTTATCCTCGATTTGGTCGAGATCAGTTCGCCGCCGTCTGCCGTAGAGCTTCATTACCCGTCTCCACCACGCATCACCGTCTTCGGCAACAGTTTCAATTCTTGCTCTTCTCGTTTTTGCTGTGTAAGCTTTCGCATACCTCCTCGTAACATCCCTCGCAGTACCATCTGCATCAAATGCCACCACATAAGACAAAAAGTTCTCTTTATCGGTAATAGGAGGCTCTAAAGCTTTAGGCTTCCAAAAAGTATGCGTGACGACTGCATCGACCGGTTGCCATTTTTGATGTCCAACATCTAAAATCTCGACCCAGTACACTGGGTATGCTGACTCTTTTATTCGTTTCCGAGTTTCAAAAGTAGGCTGTGGTTTTGGAGGAGATATCGTCGGTGTGAAATTATATGCAGTTGCGTTTGGATGACCCAGTCTTCGACGTGCAGTAGAACCGCCAGATGGTGAACCATACCCAGCAGTAGCCATTTCCTGGTACTTAGCCAGCGCAGCCTTTACTTGTTCGTTCTTCTCGGCCTTCGTCAGCCCTTTCTTGGGTTTTTGTTTTGGCTTTGGCATTGTTGGAGCTGAATTTGTACATGCCAAAGGCTGTAATGAGCAAACAAGTCGAGCTTGTACACCAACACCGCGCAATAGAGCGCAATACAATTGAGCTCCGACATCCCTGGAACCTTGTAGCTTCTTTGCTGCTTCGCGGAAATCATCACGGTCCAAACAACTTTCCATATCCTCAGGTGGCTCATACTGCGTGTCTGGTTAGCAGCGAATCAACGTTAGGGTGATTTTACATACGTCTTCCAATTGTTTAGGGTCCTCTGCCCAGAGAGATCTCCGAAGACCACGTTCGTTAACTTCATATTTCGTCTTCCACATACTTTCAGCTTGTTTGAGACCCGTTTTCAGACTCTCTGTCCGCCCAAACTGTGGAAGATGCGCGCCGGGTGTTAGATAGTTGACTGTCTTGTCGGTCAAATGCGGTCTCAAGAAATCCTGCACTCTGCCATCATTGCACCAATGGTTGCGCCGTGCGGCATGAGCCAACAGGCAAAGTAGATGCGCTTTGTGGATGTCGGTTCGGATCTTGCGCTCTTCTTTACTGATTGGTTTGCGCCTTTCTACCGCCTTCTTTGCTTGCGCTGTGGATGATTGCTGAGCTGATAGATTGAGTTCTAGCGATGTTGGTTCTTCTGGCTTATCTTGAAGAGGCGCTGTGAAGTCCACGTCTTCGAACATAATATCTTCGTCATCATCTTCGTCGTCAGACTCTAATTCCATGGTTTGCATGGTAGGTTGCGGCAAGGCGACATCTTCAAACTCAATATCTTCGTCCTCGTCTTCATCCTCTTCCTCATTTTCCTTCACTGCAGCTTGCGGTTCAGGTTTCTTGGGTGATGGTTCAGGTGACTTTATCACTTCTGCGACTGGTTTCTTTGGCGTAGCGCGACGCCGTTTCAGTGGCCTCTCCGGTGATGACGGAACTCTTGGATTCACGCCAGCTTCAGCAAGCATATCCAGATAGATCTCTCCACCGGTTGGTTCGGCGGCAGAAGCAGCCCGACGGGCGCTTGACCTTGTCGCAGGACGTTTGCGACCTACCATTTTAATAGCATGTTGAGAATTAATTTATAGGGTGATTGTTTGGTGAGGGCGCAAACTTGTCGCAAACTTGGTGTGAGTGAGTAATTGCCTACTCTGGAACCGGTTGCGTCATGGGGGCCGCGCTGAAGATCGCGAGGTCACGTGCGTATCTGACGGAATTAGCATCGCTCATCTACGACTCTTTTGTGCTATATTGATTTCTGGAACATTGCTTTCTTGATCCCCGTAGAGTTCATTGTTTGATAGACGAATTATTCTTTGTTTAATTTGACTGCCATTGTTCGGCGGGGCCACGGACAACTCGAGTCCCGATCAGTAATTCGAAAAATCCACTAAAGACTCCGAAGCCGACGGAGTTCATGTGTTACTAAAACTTCCGCTTTGTTGCTTACTCACCCTCTTAATCAAGAGGTTCAGCTGTAACACAAGGGGACATCGTCCCAAGCCATGTTGCGATCACTAATCTTTAGGCAGAATCACATCAAATCACCTATCTTGAAGCTGTCGCCAAGTGTGGTGATTATGCAATGCTCCAACCGGACTTGTTACAACCATGGCCGGAAAGATGTATTCTACCACGATAGCTTCAAGGATGGTGCAATATTCACATTTGTCAGTGAGGAATTCTTAGAGTATAAAGAAGAAGCATCATGCCAATACATACTACAGTCTCGGCAGAAAATCATATCTCATCAACACTATTTAATTAATCCCATTTTCCATATTTGACCCATCATGTCTAACAAACCCATCGTCTTGGTGACTGGCGCAAATGGCTACATCGCCGGCAGTGTCATTGAGGCGTTCCTCAAAGCCGGCTACGCTGTTCGCGGCACTGTTCGATCAAAGGCTTCTGCAGATCCTCTCGTAAAGGCTCTTTCTTCATACGGAAATGATCTCGAGATTGTTCAGGTACCAGATATCATTGCTCCCGGAGCTTTTGATACCGCTGTCAAGGGTACGTTGTCAGCTTCATCTGTAACAAACAGTTTCTCATAGTATCAGGCGTCCATGCAATCGCCCATCTAGCCGCTGGCGTGAGTCTGAGCTTCACAGACCCTGATCCTGTTCTTGAAGTAGCTATTCAAGGAACACTGGGTGTCTTGGAGTCTGCCCTCACTGAGCCATCCATCAAGTCGGTCGTCTTGATGTCATCTATTGCTGCTATTACTGGCATCGACAAGGCGCTTCCTCATAAATTCACAGAGGTCGACTGGAACGATGCTGCTCTGGCTACCGTCAAGAAAATGGGCAAGGAGTCGCCTGGTCCTCTGATCTACCTTGCGAGTAAGGTGGCTAGCGAGAGAGCCTTTTGGAAGTTCCGCGACGAGAAGAAGCCTTCATTCGCGATGACTGCTCTTAACCCTACGTGAGTCTGACCTTTCGGCTCCTATTCCTATGAGATTCTAACAATTCTGCAGCTTCGTTATGGGACCACAGCCAGGCCTCGACTCGATCTCCAAGATTGGCGGCACAACCGCTTTCATCTGGCAGGTGCTCTCAGGTCAAGAGATTCCACAGCCCTTGACACCAAACCCCAGCTATGTCGATGTTCGAGACATCGCTCGAGTTGCGGTATTCAGTGTCGATCATCCTGAGAAGACTAACGGAGAACGATTCCTGTTGACATCAGGAATGGTCCCACCTCAGGTGGCGGCGGATATCCTTCGCAAGGCCTATCCTGACAGACAGAACATCATCAAGGTTGGGCAGCCAGGAGAGGGATACTATCCCGGTTACGTGTTTCCTGAGGAGAAGGTCCTTGACGCTTCCAAGACTGTCAAGTTGACTGGACAGGAGTTTTACCCAGTTGAGCAGACGATTATCGACACAGCCAAGTCTCTGGAGAAGTTTCTGTAGGATAGTTTGATAGCTGGTAGATAATATGTTAGTATTCCCGAATAATAATACTGTTTCCTAAATAACACCCATCCTCGCACTACTGCATTCAGTCAAAACACTTTTAGACTCGGTCACAAGCTCAAGAAACTTTGTATTACTGAGAAGATACCAGAGATAATGCACATTGATGAAGCTGATAAGAAGAAAAGGTTATAGTTTAGGATTTCTTGGAATATGCGACCTACTATCGATATCGTCCCTGACCCACCTGCTAGCGGGAGCGGTACAAATCCCGCGGGAAACTCATCGCTCGGTCCATTTGCAACATCAACACTTACGCCGCGGAGAGACTCTCCTATCAAGTTTCCCAATTGAAAGTCAAGTATAAATAAGTCATGCAACAGGAAACGCCCAATGCGCGGCCATATCGGTCTCACCTCCGACCGGCCTGCATCCCCTGTCGGAAACGCAAATCACGCTGCCAGTCCGAGGAATCAAGTGAAGCATGTCTTATGTGCAGAGCTCATCGGACTGAATGCATATTTCCTCCGGAATCTGGAGGAAGTCAATTGTCGACTCCTAAACAAAGGAGAAGGGCCAAGAGAGATTCTCGGACTCCAAGAAATGGTAGCTTGGTTCCCCGGCCTCCAGCAGATGACTCGGTCATCGAACAGTCTGCACTTGATATAGGTTTAGACTCAATACCGAGTTCAAGTCGCGGGCCCGATAATGGTACGATTGCGAGAAATACGGTGCCTATAGCGCCGTTCATGCCGAGAGGCACAGAGAGGCCTCGACAACAACAGGATGCTGAACCAGAAGAGTCGCCGTTGGCGCTGGGATCCAGTGATGAGCAGCAACACAATCTTCATATAGTAGGACCAGCTGTGACATCAGATAATCAGGTCTTATCCGACTACCTGTCCGCAATGCCCAGTTCAACACGAGGATCACGAATTGTGAGACCGGTTCCGGGAAATAGATCCCGGCCTGTCCTGTTTACTATGGTTCAAAAGAGACCAGTAGGCTTGGACGCAAATCAAAGTTTCCCGGAGGAGAGACTCCAACTGATTGAGAAAATATTGGAGCCTTTCACCAGTGATCTTGTAGATGTGTAAGTCAATAGTCAACTACCCTTGAAAAAGCCTGACCTCTTCTAGATACTTTGAAAAGGTCAATTCTTCCTTTCCTTTACTTGACGAAGTCCATTTCCGTAAACAATACAAGGAAAACAAGAATGGAATATCCCCCGCGCTACTAAGCTGTCTGTACGGTCACGCCATCACATTCTGGAGTAGCTCTCCTGTTTTGGCTCATCATCGGCGTCCCGATGGACGCTTCATATGGAATCTGGCTACCGAAGCTATATACTCACAATTACACAGATCTCCAGGTCTGTCCGTGATCGAGGCCGCTATCTTGAACATTGGTGGCCGAGAGGTTACTGCGCTTATTGGCAATGGAGTTTTGTTCGCTTCATCAGTTGCGATGGCGCATTCGCTGGGGTTGAATCATAGTCCGACGCAGTGGGAGATACCGCAGTCGGAGAAGAATCTGAGGATGAAGATTTGGTGGGCATTATTAATTCACGACAAGTGGTAAGTGTTTGTCTTTAACTTCACTGTCTGATCTAACATATAGCAGGTTAAGTTTAGCGCATGGAACACCTCCGTTAATCTCTACAACCCTGAACGATGTACCAAAACCCCTGATAGAGAACCTCTGCGAAGAAGGAGCTTTGCCTGAGAGAATCCTCAAGTCTACTGTATACATCGCCCTTGTTGGATTGACCGATGTTCTAGACTTGCACTTACGGCATGTCCACCAACTCAGGAACGCCGACGAAACTAGAGATACGACACACTTGGAGCTAGCACTGAACAATTGGGTGGAAGACCTAGGCGACGATATCCGTAGAGTCGTCATTCGCGGAACCAGCCTGAAGATCCCTGGAGCTGCGAACCTACGCCTGTCGTATCTCACAGTCAGACTACTATCCCAAAGAATCGAGCTCGAATCCGAAAAGCGCATTCGCGAAGCTGGCGACAGCCGTCTTCTAAACCGCTACATGCAAGCCCGAAGAACCGCAGAAGATATCCTCATCCTAGCACAAGAATTAGAACCCGAACACCTCGCCGACTTTTGGCTTCCCAGCAGCGCCTTCGCATTCTCTACGACAGTCAGCTTCCTCCTCCGCTGCGCACTAGAAACAGAGAACTCAACATCCGGACTAGTCCAAAGCTCATCACTAAAGATTGCTTCTGATCTGTTATCAACGTTGCGCTCACATAAGGAGAAGTATGCTTGGGATCTTGGCGATATCTGTTTGGCGCAGCATAGTGAAGTTGTGGAAAAGCTGCTTGCGATCACGCCGCCTGAGGATCCGAGTGCGGAGGAACCGCAGGACTTTTCGAGTTTCTTTATGGCTGATGATGCGTTTATGGATCAGTTGTTTCCGAGTTTGTGGGATCCGTTGCAGAATGTTTGGTAGTCACCTTTTCCGCGGCAAACTTGGTCAGGCGAGGAGCGGGATATGCCCAGTCGGTGTATCAAAGAGGTACAATGCTTAATAAAAACAACAAAGGATCTACAGAACAAGCTGAAGCTCTTAACCTTCCTGCAGACAGACCCCCGAGTCCAAGCTATCCCTCTTCCTCTCCATACTCTCTTCAACATTCTGAATAAAAAGACCCTCTAACAGGAGCAAGCTCTCATCAACTTCCCCTTCTCGTGGATGCAACGTCTTCCAGTCAATAGCTCCTTCTATATACAATTCCAGACAGCGACCACATGTATCTCGCGCATACTTGATGCATCCACAAGTTTCACACATCTCTCTTCGCCGAAGCTCTATACGAACAACGCTCATAGGACTCATTCCCATGCGCCATACACATTGGTGGCAACGCATTTTCCATATCGTCTCGGGCGTTTTCTGGGCCATTGTGGTGTGCTTCTCCGTGAACTTCTTCTTGGGATAGATCTTGCAGCAAATGTAGCATGGGAAAGCCGGAATCTTGCCGAACTCCATGTTCTGAACATCTTTTGTCCATTTCTCATTGACATATTGGTATCGTGTATGTAGCGGAACCCATTGATTCGGGTTGATGATATCATTAAACGCACGACTGACTTGTGCTAGACGTAGAACTTCTGCAAAGCCGAGAAACGATGATATCTTGGCCAAGATGTGCACAGGGAGATTCTCAATGCCCTGTCGTTCCCGTCGTGGTTTCGCACAGAGGGCTAATGCCTCAGCAGCCTCGGCTCTCTTCGTATCAGAATCAATCCTCTTTCCTTGGCATTTCTCAGACTCAGTCCGATACTCTCCACAGTTATGGCAAAAGTAATATCTCAACATGCCATCCGCATCAGCAACTGACACTAAATGGCGTTGCGTTTTCAAAGTCCCCGTACAGTCAAGACAGAATCTTGCCGACCAGCTGATATCATAGAAGCTATTCGTCTTTATAAACTTCTTTTTCGGTAGTAACCTTAAGCAGTTGCTGCAGGCAAAGAGCTCGTGGCCTTTCTTGCGAAGATGTCCGTCGCGTTCGGTAACGAATTCGAGGGCTTCTTCGGCGCCTAGGATTGTCCTTGGATTGAGGGCTCTTCGGAAGTGACGATTCGTTGCTGCTAGTTTGAGTATTTCGTTATAAGGCATGTGTTTTGCTATTTCGAAGTGAATGTCGTAGGGGAGGGTTTGGAATGTTGTGTAGTGTTGGGTCATTTTGGCTGGTGGAAGGATCGTTTAAGTCGAGTATAAGATGTCGCGATATTCGGCTCTTTATGGTAATACTTATTGTTTATGATTTCTTATGATTATGTTTAGTATATCCTCTCCTAATGTTATCCTCCTTGCCGTTGTTTATATAAGTGCTGTGTAAACTACTTAGGCAGGTTACCGTTTGAGTCACACGGCACACAACGCAATTATTGGCTACTACAACTACAGGTGCCTGATATAAATCGCAATCAAGTGCGATCCTGCCAATGGGAGACTAAGTCCCGTTCACGGTTCTTGGCTTCCATATGCTGACGGTGGCTGGGGATCTGGACAATTGGGCAGATAGTGGATTAATGACAGCTACCGACATCCTTCCTAGGCATATTCAAAGATCAACATGGTACTTTGGAACAAGAGATGTTATATCATAAATTTGTTTTAGGAAAGAAAAGCTGAGCTTGGAAGTCAGTTTATGAGTCATTCACTACGCTATTGAGAGCAAAGGAATGTATGCGCCTGTATATACTTACTTACCTCTAAGACCAAACTCCAGTCGCTACATACTTCTACTCCAGAGATAGCCCGTGTATCAAATTCTGCTAATCGCTTTGGAAGATCATTGTTAGTGAGATATTGTTGTGACATAGTCGGCCTCATATCGGAGATCTTGTCATGACTCACTGAAGTCTCAGGGCCAGCCCGCCAGATAATCATGAGATCTCCAATGGCCTGTGAAGTCAGCTTGCGATTCTTAGACCATTTCTTCAGGATCCAAATTGCCGGTATAGATCTTGTGTTCAGGATGCACAAACTGGCCCAAGGAACTCTCCCATCGCCAATCCTCTGGCAAAACCCAAGTCTCATTCTTGGCAATCCTCATCGCAAATCCCGTCTCACTATAGCCCAAAGCTACCAGTTTAGCGACAGACGACTCAGGAGCAGCTCGTGGATCCTTCTTGTCAGCAGCGAGGTCGCCTTTTCTACTGAGCCTTTTTCGGCATTTATCGCAGTGAACATAGACAGAGAATCGCAATTTCTCTTCTGCGCAGTCAAGTCGGCGACAGCGGTTTTCGTTAACAAGTCGTGAGCGCATATGGTCTTCGAAAATGGCCCGGACAGCAAGTTCTCCTTGACGAACCAGGTGGTACACAACCCAGTTCTTCTCACCACCTTCAAGGAAAGCTTTGACGCCCTTTACACCCATCTTGTACTGACAAACCTCGCATACCTTGTTCTCTTGATGGAAGGGGTAGTATTGGCAATGAGGGCACTTGCGCTTAGGTCTAGGTTGCCAAAGACTAGGGATATCCTCGACCGTGGTCGACAATTGTGAAGTAGGAGCCATGATGATGGTTAGTACTCTGTACAAATAAGCAGTGTTATCAACAATTGTGAGAGACGAGGATGTAAGGTCAAAATGTAAATGGCATTAGCTAACAAGAACTGGGTATATATAGTCGTAAATCATCATGTTCCCGCTGCAAGTGAACAACCGCATTGTGCATACTGAAATCCTGCGCAAATCAATGAATAACCTTCGTCCCCTTTTTTCCAAACAATGAATAACGCCTTTTGTCAAATTGATTGTCGTGAACAAAGGAATAAAATGTAGTGATCGTCGTAGTCGTTGTTCATCCGCTTCACTTTTTGGTCATCGTTCTCCCTCTTCCGTCGCAGTTTCAAGTCGTCATAACGTCGACTTCTCGTTTCCGATGTGCATATATTGATGAGGCGCATAACTTGTCGAAGGAGTAACAGGTCGTATCGATTTGGGTCGTCGGTGGGCTTTAACTCTCTTGACAAGAGCGACAGAAATGACGCCCAGAACCATAAGGACTTCCACCACGAGAAGGCCGATGTAGACGATGTTGAGGATCTTTTGCTCACGCAGGTAAGCAAAGGTGGTCATACTGCCGGGCAGTGGTGCGGAGCTTGGAACGAGAGGCATAGCAGGTTTTGTGTCTGGTCCATTTGTTAGTGGCGAGACAATGAAGGAGAATCTGTCTAATGCATACCTTGATCTTTGACAAGTCTGCGAAATTGAAACAACTGAGCGATAGATCCTTTTGTCCTTTTCTGAGCGATAGAATGAAAGAGAAAATAAAATTGAGGAATAAAGTGAGCGGTGAAATCACCAAGTGAGAGAAAAGTGACAAAGCCCCCAAAAACTAGGAATATGGGATGTGATGTGATGGGGATGGATCCTTTTTTTGACCTGGGTCTTTTAACTAACTTAACTTACAGTAACTTAGTTTGTTTCCTTGGCGCGAAACAAAAAATAGTTATGGGATGGTGTGCTTCCCTTTCATGGTTAGATGTTAATGGCCTAGGGTTGCAAATGCGAATCAATGCGGTCTGGTCTCGTCTCTGGTTGCTCTGCGTCTGGGGGAGGCGTTAGAACCCAAGTCCTGTCCTAACCCAACCGCTTCGCTTAGACCGCCTTGAAGCCCGTGATGGATAATGGATACGAGAGGGGCGTTCCCTCATGGCTTACCCGTAATCAATACTATGCAGTGAGATCTGTATATACAGTGCAGTTACTGTAACAGTAACCATAAGCTACTCTCAGATCGCCAGGTGTCCTCTTCATTCTTTTGAAACTCTCTCCTTTCCTCCGTTCTCGATTGAGATTAATGAAGAGAGAAAAAAGTTGAGTCTCGTCCGGTTGGGAACAAGGATTCTCAAAACCCTGGTCTTATAAGTCGATCGCCAACCTGGCCGTGTGACCCTCAGCGCTTGTTCTAAGGAAGCGGGAGAGTGGATGTACTTGACCAGATGAGGAAGCGTTTAAAAAAAGAGTGGCGAGAGCTATTAATCGATGGAGGCGTTTATCGCGTGATGGTTATCCGTATTCTCGTTGATACTGATGGTGTTTAGACTACAGCCATGCTAATTCTAACGTTATCATGGCATGACCATTCCCCTGCTTGAAGGAGTAGTTGTCGCAAATTGATGGCGGATGGAAATTAAACGATTAAATTGAAGAGTCGCATTGGAAAAAATCCATCAGCGCTTGATGGACAGGGGTTTGATGCGATAGAATGGAGACGTGTTAGTTGGCAATGACAAGCGTGGGCAGGGTATCTGTAAGGTAAAGGCGGTGATGAAGAGCGCATGGTCTGGGCCTTTTCACCAAATACACCAATTGTTCAGTGAATGAATGAAGAGTATATTGATGAAACTATTCGCATTAGATGAACGGGACTCCAACACTGATGTCGATACTCCTGTCCTTATGCGCCATGCATTAAGCAGATTAATTTAGGGGACGGCAAGGTTCTGTACCTTACCCACAGGACGGGAACTATTAGCGCCCATGAATGTGCTAAACCCAACACATAAAAGGTCTCAAAGGTCTCACGTTCTCGAAATGCAGGCGACTATCTTATGACCTACAGCATATAAAGGCAAAACACCATAAATGCATCTCGAATACATACGCACATACGCGTGTCATTACGCGTAGACAAGACATCTCATGGCAATTATTGTGGCTTATTGTTGAGAAGGCAACAACAAATAAACACATGATGATCACCTGCCAAGACGATCATTACAAGAAAAAGGGTCTTCACATGTGAAAAGGAAAAGAATAAACTTCATTCATCTGCATCTTGATTTGGTCTGAGACTGTTTCATCACTTCGCCACGGGACGACGTAAGGGATGCGTTCCTGAAGCCCAGCCATGAGCGACAGCTTCTAGTTTCTTCCCCAAAATGCCAATCCCAACATTTCTTGATGTTGCTAGAAGGTACTTCTTTTCCCACTATTTACCGTCGTAAAAAAAAGTCACTTTGTAACACAATTCACGTGCTTATCATGCCATCTCGATGACGTCGCTTCGTGCCCCGCAGTCCAGCGCCTCCCC
Organism: Fusarium nanum; assembly: GCA_004367095.1. Lineage (NCBI taxonomy): Eukaryota > Fungi > Ascomycota > Sordariomycetes > Hypocreales > Nectriaceae > Fusarium > Fusarium nanum. Next base: position 163,638 of record QGDY01000025.1, read on the forward strand.
TCTCTCCCCTCTAAGGCCTCCACAGAAGCTCCCGGCTCAAGTCAAGCTCCAGCCAGTTCTAGCCCGCAAGCCAAACCAAAGACACAGCCTGGTTGCCTCGTCACGATCCATCACTCTGGTGTCGTCATTCCTACACACTTGCCGCTTTATAAGACCTGTCTGCCCTTTTACCACTTACAACCTTTACACTACAAGATTGATACCCCTACCAAACAACACCAAATCTCACAAAACAACACATTCAAAATGTCTGCCAACTCTACTATCAACGTCAAGAACATCGCTCCCGCCACTAGCGACAGCGAGATCAAGGACTTCTTCAGCTTCTGGTAAGCTCGTCTCTTTGTACCTATATCATGATTCGTAACTAACAACATCCAGTGGCAAGATCTCTGATATCAAGGTCACCCAGGAGGGTGAGACCAAGTCCGCAGAGGTCATCTTCGAGAAGGAGACTGCCAAGAAGACCGCTCTCCTCCTCAACAACACTCAGCTCGGAAACAACCATCTTGAGGTCACCAGCGCCGGCGGCGATGGCGAAGACGATGTTCCCGTTACCAAGAACGCTGACCGCGACTCCGACGAGATCACCCAAGAGGAGAAGCCTCGCGCCCGTATCCTGGCTGAGTACCTCGCCCACGGCTACGTCGTAGGCGATGCCGCCATCCAGCGTGCTCTCGACCTCGATTCCCAGCACGGTATCACCAACCGCTTCTTCTCTACCCTCAAGGGTCTCGACGAGAAGTACCACGCCACCGACCGAGCCAAGGCCACCGATGAGAGCTACGGCGTCAGCCAGCGTGCCAACAGCCTCTGGCTCGGCCTGAGCTCCTACTTCGAGAAGGCCTCCAACACCCCCACCGGCAAGAAGATCGCCGAGTTCTACACCGAGGGCAGCCGACAGGTTCAGGAGGTCCACGCTGAAGCTCGTCGTCTTGCTGACCTCAAGACCCAGGAGCACGGTGGAAGCGCCTACAAGGCCTCTGGTCTCGAGAAGGTCTTTGGCAAGGAGAAGACTTCCGGTACTGCTGCTCCTGAGGCCGGTCACGGTACTCTGGGAACATCAGTTCCTGCTGCCTCCTCGGACGGTCCCACTGTGAGCGCTCCCGAGGGTGGTGAGAAGCACTAAGCAATCAAAATTGGAGGAAAGTAATGAAGGATGGATGTGCTCTTTTTCAGACCTGACGAGATAGTACTATTGTGGCTCTGTTAGCCTGTTAACGAATTGTTACGACTTTTACGCACGGCACAATCGATTAATACAAGAATTATATCTTAATGTGTTTTCAACATGACTCAAGCCCAGTATCCAGTAAAATGTTGTTGGCTACTCCCATAGTATATAAGTCCAACCATTTCAATCATGACCATGGCTCTATGTCTGTTAGTAAGCGTCTGTTCAAAGAAATTGTGAATGATAAGGTTCAAATATCACTTGGAATGCCACAGGAACATGTGATAGCAACGAACTTAGAGAAAACTCGTGTTACATACAAGGTTCACATAGCAATACGCGAGTGGAGAGACAGGCATGATAATTATTATCGTGATTTATTAATTCTATCCATACACTAGTTCCATCAAGTCATTACCATCGTGGTATCATTTGTTCTGTGGGGCGTTAGCAATTGATCGTTCGAAATCGTTCATTCGGAAGAACTGACTATTTCTCGGTCTTGGAGAACTTCTCCTTGAGGACATCCTCGGTGATACCCTTGGGGTTTGATTCGAGGTTCTGCATCAAGTTAGTATCATGATCATATCTCAAAGCTTCAAGACATCTTACCTTGAGCTGGTCCTTGGGGTCCTTGTCGTCGACCTTGTTGACACCGTGACCAGAGGCAGGAGGGTCTTGCTGCTGGCGACCGCTCTGCTGCTCGGGAGGAGGAGATTGACGTCCTTCAGGCATGATTGCTGTAGTGTATTGTTTGGTGTGGGTTGAAAGGTGGTAGGAAGTTTGTTGATTGTTGATGAGATTGAAATGAAAAGAAATCAGAGGTTAAGTATTAAGTAGAAATCAAAGCACGGGCGCGCATGATTGCAAGTTGACGTCGAGGTGGAATAGTATGCCGTCATAGGTGCGATTACATCATGTTGAGAAGATCGAGATGGTGTTTATGGAGCACTTTCATAGGCCCGCATCCAAATCTTGAAGAGGGGTTGTTAACTTATCAGGGTCTGATACGGCCCTTTTCTCAAAGACATTCAGGAACGTTGAGATGTAGATTTTCTTGGTGGTTGGTGTTGAAGACTGAGCTTGTTGATCTTGAGGCTTGACCCCACTTCCAAGTTGGAGGTTTGGTTTATCATGCTGACTTTGAGGATTGAATAATATTTACAAATTTTGATAAGACTTCTTTAAATGCTTTATAATCTTTTGTCTTCCTGTTTTATGTTTGCTTGATTGTTTTGTCTGCTTGTAATACTGCTATTAATTCGGCTTCTTCATAATGTGGTCCATCGCCAAGAATCACGAAGCCTCAGCAGCCATGGCTTAGCAAACTACCTCTTGTTATAGCGGAATCTATCGCAATCAAGGATTCAATGATGATTGACACATTTAATCATTACTAACCATTTTTGCTAGTAGCATCAGCTACAAAGGCGACTTTCAACCCCAAATCAAACCCATCATGCCATCTACAGGGTAACCTACTCACAAACAAAGACAGCCTCATACCGCAGTTTCACAAACCCCACCAACCAAACCAGTCGGAAGCTACCATGAGAACCCCCTAGCATGGAGGGGCTCTGGTATGTTTTAGCGGCGGTGTCAATGGCCTCATGCTAGCTCTAGCTGCCCCGGCCCGCGTTGGACCCCGCACCCGGGCTTCAAGGGAAAGGGAAACGCGCGACCGCCGGAGCTTTTGACGTCCCGTCTAGTCTTTTCAAACACGCGTACCTACCTAACCTAAGCGAACTAACTGATATTTCCTTCCTTCTTTCCAAAATCTCCGACTATCACCAACTACCGTATCTATCTAAACCGAAACAACATCTTGATGACCGGCATGCCGGACCTCAACTCAGTTCCGCCTTCACCACTCCCTCTCGCGGCATCTCGTCGCCAGTCTTCGACACAGATGGCTACTCCGCCGGCTCCCAGTTCGGAGTCCCTCAACATCCTTCCTTCGAACCAGAACACTGTCAACCATCCTCATTCGCCTTCTATGTCATCGCCTGTCTTGACCGCTTCACAACCTTCCGCAACTCTTCCCGGCGAGCCTGGGGTTGGGCCTGGACCTGGACCGATAAGACATCCTCGTCCGTTGACCGCCGCCGAACTTCACCTCCAACTTGAAAAGGAGCAGGAAGCTGTTGTAAGTATCAACCGAGGACTCTAACTCTGGTGTCACTCTAACGTCTGCTAGGTCAACCGTTTAACCCGAGAGCTATCACTTCTACGAGCTGCCCAGAACGCCTCAGTCGTATCGAACACTTCTTCGACTTCCGCTGCCAACTCATCCCACGATGTCGCCGCCGAACAGTCTCTCCTCTCCGGCTCAGGCTTCTCCATCCCTACCGCTCGCCACCACCGAACGTCATCGACCACATCGCAGGGACTAGCCCATCAGCAGTTGTCATCGTCCTACGAAGCACGAGTCCATGTTCCTCGCCCTTCACAGGCTACCCCTCTCTCACGGCAGGATAGTACCGCCTCTCGACAGAGCCTAACAAATTCGCCCGGACCGCAGCACAGCAGCCTCGATCCGTCCAATTACTTCCAACAACAGCGACTCCCGCCAACTTCTATCCCACCGAGCTCCGTCGGTGCGACACCTGGAAGTATGAGCGAGCAACTCAGTCCCGGACTCATGCCGACTACTATGCGTTACGAAGAGACTGCGTTTTACAGGAACGAGCTCGAGAACGCCAAGAAAGAGAACGATGCTCTGAAGCGAAAGATCAGAGACTTAGAGAAACAGGTTCGGCAACGAAGGGCTAGTGACACAAGCCGAACTAGGAGCGAGAGTGTGAGCACCACAACTAGTGTCAGCGTGACTCCAGCTGGAGGAGCCAGCATAGCAGGACCACGAGAGGGAGGACTCATCCGACCAGGCGGCGAGCGGGAGCGAACAATGACGACACAGAGTATCGCCAGTGTAGCTAGTGTTGGTGTTGGTGTGCCTGAGGAAGAGTTGAAGGTTGGTGAGAGCGCCGCTAGTGCAGGCATTGCACAAAATACGCAATAGTTTGCGAGGGTGACTTTGAAGCATCAAGAGATCATCGCTTTTGTTGACAGACAAGAACTAAGAACAGCGATGGATTACGAATTGTTTTGGCGTTGGATGAGGGTTAGACTTATCACCATAGTTTGCACATGCTAGTGAATTAAAGCGTTTCTTTCTCATTCCACCAAGCTATAGTGTTTGGTTTGTTAAATCTAACTTGACGACAGGTTGAAAGTGAGCTTGTCTCTCACAGTTGCTTTCTAGCAATCGTTACCGTTGATTTACCATTCGCTATGACTCAAATGCTATGAAAGCAGCGACTGTCAAACTTGTAGTATCTGCTGCACCCCCCGGAGACAATCAAATGGATATGGACACCCCAAAGAAAGGGGACAGGTAGCTTGTATCATAGCAACATCTTCGAGAGACCAAGGTGCTTGCGAGTGAGTCATCGGCGAAGCAGAAATATGGTATCAGATACTTATACTAGTTGCTATCACGCCGGTTTGTATATCTCTTTACATACAGCCAACAAACAGGTCGCCAACCAGAACGGTGATTCCGGTCCACCTACCCTTTACTCATAAGCCGAAAGTCTACGACACGCTTTACAGGCATAGTGAAGACTTCCCCATTTTGGCCACTCAGATGTCAAGCTCTCAGAGTTCTCCACGGCAGTCGCCCATAGATTCGCATAGTGATCAACTATCGACATATTGGGCAGGATGGTGCGTTTGTGAACAAAATGCCAATCATCAGAGCCAACGGGCTGACGATGCAGGAAAGGGTCCTCGGCCGGAGGTCCCATGGCCCTCCGGGATACCGGCAACAGCTGGTTTTTGGCTTCATTACTGTTGATGAAGTCGACGATCTCTTGCTCAGGTATAATCTGCGCCGCAGCAGGTTCGTCTTTCTTCCAGGGCCCTAACCCGACTGTCTCAGGTATGCAAACTGAGAACCTGTGTAATCGCAAAAGAGGATCTTCAGCTGCGAATCTGACCACTTCTATCAGCCCATTGTCGCTTCCGGCGCAGTTGTAAAGAATAATGTGTTTCAACGTCTCCGAATGCGTCGCGACCATCAGGTTAAACTCATTGGTGGAGAATACCAGATTCGCGAATTTGAGGGTGGTGAGATACTGGAACTGTAGCTGATAGAGTCCTGGAAATGTGGTCGAGTGCCTACTGTTGGGTTCAAGTTCGGACTCTGGGTCAGTCGAGCGCAGGGATAAGACGCGGAGTTCCTTGGCGACGGCGACTCTGTCAACTAGCATAGACTGTAGTTCTCTTCGTTGGAATTCCCATGATGTAGCTGAAGGAAAGGTAGCGCATAGATCAAGCTCTTTCACATTGCGTAACGCCATGGAATCGAGTCTAACGCTGAGTGAACGGAAGGCCTCGATCAAAGCTCTATCGTATGACGGAGGGTCGCCAAAGATACCAATACCCTCCCCAGGCCTAATGGCTTTTGCACTGCCTTGTTCTGGGCCTTGATCTTGATCTTCAAGCATCACACTCTTGCAAAGCATACGCAGAGACTCGACCTTTGACCCGTATCGGAGCATGGCTGGGACAAGGAAATTGTCAAAGCCTTGAAGTAAATCAAGTTTCGAGAAAGGATAGTCTGGAATGCTTCGCAGTGCCACATCCTCATGCCAAAGAGCGCCCCTTGATTGCGAGGGATGCAGCATGATGGTAGTAATGGTTCTCAGATTAACCATCGCATCTAGACCATCCAAGAACAGTGGCCGAAAATTATGGATGGCATCGCTAGAGAGAAATGCTTCAAGCTGATCCAGGCCGATGCTATCGGGGTAGTCTTCTGTATGACATAGCGAATGCCATCGTAGAATCCGAACGTGAGGTGCCAGATGAGGCGAAGAAGATATTCCCAGAAACTGAAGACGATGTTTCTCCAGAAAGGAGAGCCGAATCACGCTGAAAAGGCGGGGGAGAATTATGGCCTCGAGAGAGGGCCAGACAAGACGGACATTTCCAAAGGCTTGCCAGTCGCTTGCAAGATGGCCTAGGATAGTGTTCAGAAGCTCCTGTGGGAGATCGTCCAATGTTGGCATTTTCAAGATGTGAAATTTTGTTAGAGGAAAGTGCATGTAAGCGCGGAATGAAGTCGGTCTGGAAACTGAGGTCATCACGTGTGGAGATTAGGCTACTGCTGGTCTTGTACAACTACCAACTAAAATTGAAGTATTTACTGCAACGACTGAAACGATTCTCATAGATGAAGATCACGCATATGTTTCTATAGGCTCACTGTTTATTCCTTGAAGTCTTGGCCGACCAAAGACCAGTAGGTGCCTTGCCGTGGGTGTCAGAAGAATTGGCCGCCATGAGCATAATGGACGAAATAGTTTGGTTACTTTATGTCAATGTAGACTATATTTTAGGCTAATTTGTTATAGTGGTCTAAGTCTTAGAAGATATCTGTTCTGTTACCCGACTGCTTTCCTCTCAGTCAAACAGACACCAATCAGCACTCAAATTCTTGTTGTCATAACCTGACGTAGTCGTCCAAATCCCCAAGAACTCCCAAAGATATTCCATTCCAATCGAGCAGATTCGTATTCGGGCGTAGGATTGCGTAGGTAGTTTGCGATACTCAGTGTGGGCAAGCAGACTCGTTCTGCCTTACCAGATTGCTCCAAATAACTAGCGACAAGCTGATAGCAAGTAGATACGGGCGCCAGATTGCCAGGCTGCTTTGTATTAGGCAGAAGCAAGCAACTGAAGTTTCTGTACGTCTTCCTCGGTGATGATGTCCATGTTGTCGTCGAGGATTTTGACAGATGGAGTGGAAAGCGGCTGCTGCATTGGTGATTCTTGGTTGGTGTTGACGTCGGGCTTATCGTCGAGAGTTTCGAGAGACGAAGCAGCAGGCGGCTGGTATTGCTGAGACTCAATGTTGGGTTCGATGTCAGGCTCGTTGATACTCTGGACAGACTTGTCCTCGAGAATCTGGATAGGCGACTCGAGACTCCGTTTGTCCCAGTTGACGACAAGTCCTGCTTCCTTAAGGACTTCAGAAACCTCCTGGTTGATCCCGAATGTGTTGGGAGTCTTCTTTGCCATATCGAGAATTCTGGCGTATGTTGCCTGTTCCTCAAGTGACGGCAGGATCTTGTATGCTGCCTTCAACGCAACTTGCATGACGCGATTGGTAGCAACCTTTCGGCGAACAATAGCAATCATCTTGGTGATCTGGGCATCGCGTAGTGAAATCTTTGCTTTAGCAGAGCAAAGATGCTGATTGTTTGCATCATTCTTTGCCTTGAGCTCTTCGTTCTCCTGTCGCATCTTGATCAGATCCGACCTATAAAGGTCGCAGTCCGTCTTCCAAGAGTCGAGCTCAACGCTGAGGTCCAGAATTTCCTGATCTTTCTTCTGGATGGTGCGCTCGTAGCACTCTATCACTTCGCGCAGACCTTTGTTGTCCTTGGCGAAGAACTCATTCTTAAGGTAGAGGTTCTTGATCTCGGTGTCTTGGGCGGCGCAGGTTTGTCGGAGGTTGTTGGCTTCGGCGTACATGGCGCTGACCTGCTCGCCGATGTCGGGTTGTCGCAACATCTTGGGCAGATGCCTTTGAGGAGGTGATAGTTCGTAGGTAGAGCGATGAGAGAAGGTGAGTATTGAGGAAGACCTAATGTTCAGGTACGAGGTGATGATGAAAGGTAATGAGGAAGGCTGACCCAAGTGCACACTAGGTTTCCTCAAAAGCAGATGCCTAGGAGAAGGCGAATGGTCGGAAGGAATGCGATGAGATAAAGTGAGTATTTAGAATAACCCTATGTTTAGGTAGGAGTTGATGATGAAAGGGCGACGAGGAAGACTGACTCGAGTGTGCACTCTAGGCTTCCTCAGGCTTCCTCAAAAGTAGATGCCTAAGAGAAATCGTCACGAGAAGAGCTCCCCTCACTTGAAGTCTGCGCCAGAGTGATGGAGGAGTGCCAAACTTCTGCCTCGTCATCTACCATGCCCCACTCCCTTGGAACTATTCACAACCTTTTGTCATTTCCTGTCAGTGACAGCCACTGGCCACGGCAGACCATCTTTATGAATCAGCCAACCCCTACTTGTGCATTATTCTGCAAATGCATAAAGAAGACGGAAGTCATCACTTTGACTCATCCTGGCTCTTTGTACCAAATGAGCAAAATGTAAGACTGCTTCGCACTCCCAAAGCCAATACTAACAAAGAACTGGTACTCAACTAGTAACCCATGTTGGATTAGATGTTACTCACTGTCATCTCGGGCCTACAAATTCCCGTATCCTTATGACCTTATCTAAGTACATACCCAGCATCTACCTGTATCAGATCATCATGCAGCAGCAATCCCCTATCAAGCTTTTCTTCTACGATTTATTCAAGATCGCATACTTCCTAAGATGCCAAGTAAATACGGGCTTTTTCGGCCAGAAGACCTTTACTCAATTTACTGGAAACACCTGTTCTGAGAAACTGAGGAATATGTTATAAGAATCGGCCACCTTTATTCTATGGCAGCAGTCTCTGCCAACTTACACTAACTATATACAAAGATGACAGCATCAACACAACAATAAATAGCCAGAAGAAGTTCGAACCACTGCTTCGCAATGCAGCAACTAGCTGAACTTTGTTCTATGTAAGTTCTCTATACCAAAATGAACATCTTCTGCTTTGGAGCTTGGCTAACACTAACAGTAACAGCATTCACCCAGGAGTTTTTGGAGCTCGAAGGTACTCTGTAAGGAGGCCAACAGAATACCGTATGGCTCTGCTTGACGCTATCCCTGGTGGTTCCAATGATCGATGGACAGACCAGGGTGGAAGCACTCAGTTGAACTATCGCCCTTGGTCGTGTCGACGATATACTGAAAATCATCTCTATATAAACTAGCTCTCTTATGATGGCTAGTTATCTATTCCCATCGAGACACCTACACGACAGTTGGTCGAAGCTTCTTCCTTAGTTACTATACGGCAACAACCCTTCTTCTCTTTTGTATATACCTATCGAGGTCCAAGTGAAGACATGAAACGTTGGTTGTGTTTTTACTCGGTGCCACCATCGGAGCTGCTTGTTCACCGATTCGCATCGAATGACGACGTATCGTTGCGGCTAGGCTTTCTAAATCTTTGGCTGGCAACATTTGCTATGTCATACAAGACAACCATGCAAAGCTCTTGCTGCCCCCAAGACCGCTTCCCAGATCCTCCTTATATACGATGCACCCGCTGTCGAAAGTCTAAGCGAGGCTGTTATATATACTTTGCTTTCTTGTGTTCCATATAGAACCACTTCCGACCAGACCACTTCTTTCTATCAATGAACAGGATGGACTTGCTTCTCCGTCGAGCATTCAATGAGGCAAAGTGCCGCCGGCCACTATCTCCTGGAAGTAGATTCAGTGACTAGGACTGCGCCCCCTGAAGTCGTCCTTTTCCCAACAAGCAATGCATAGGACGCTTGCTCGAGTACGCCCGGCCCATCAACTGTGTCTCTGGCTCGTACGGGACCTGCTCGTACTGTTCAAAGGTCAAATCCAAATGCTCTTAGTTGGACAACCTATTCGCTACCTCGGCGGGCCTGACTACATACTATATCTCATGGAATCCGAGTACCGACCGGCTGCGAAACTATAGTATATTAAGAGGAGTGCTTTCGTTGGTCTGCAAGCTTTATATTTCTCTTTTAACAACGTTTCCCTCTTTTTTCCTTGAAATGGACCTGGAACGAGATATTATCTTAGCTTGTTTTGTTTTTCAGCTCAATTCGAATCAAGACCGAGACGGAATCAATACAAATTGTCTGAAGGATGCGAAAATCCAATTCAGCAAAGCATTCGATCCGAACAGCGACTCTTGGAGTGCATACGGCGTCAAAGCTTGTGCATCGTGCTAGGCTCTTGCAGCGGTTGCTCTTGGATGAGCTAGCTCTATCGTCTTTATATATCGCATTGTCTCGGCGAATGAAGGTGTACGACCAGCTCCAGTGTGTTGTTAACCCAATGAGGTAAACAATATTCACTATATATTACACTTTGTACATCAAAACTGTGTACAGAGGACTTTCTTCGTGGATGGGTGAGAAGTCTTCCTTTATCCTCTCAACTACTTTTTCCCTCATTATATGGTAGTCTCTACCTGGCCCTCTGCTACGAATTAAGCTCCATCATGGACGTCACTCACGATTTAATCATGGTGAGACTTGCATTTTCCAGCCAGGACCACGAAAACGGAGATGTTAGGACAACAATTGTGCGTCTAAAAGACGCGGAGTTGAGCTTCCATGACATCTTCAACCCGGATATCAACACACTCCAAATATATGGCGTCAATGTTTTGAACCTGCGCCGCTCGACAACCACAGTGTTTGATAATGCAGCCAAAGTGGTGCATCATTTAGTGCAATATCTTCTACATTCATTGACCGTATGATCTCTATCCGTCATTCATTCCTACCGTGATCAAACAATTCCAAGATCGTTGACAATGGACCTGGAACGTAACAACATCTTCGCTCGTTTAGTCTTCGAAACCGGACCGAGTCAAGATAAGGATCCTGTCAATTCAAGAACTATACGGGCCAATGACGGGAGCCAGTCTTGAACAGTGTACGCGACGTACAATGCCAAGTGTTCCTGGGTGAACCATGTGTTCCTAGGAAGATATCGTCCATGTTCAATGTTGTCCTGAGTCCGCTTCGTCTGAACACAATGGAGGACATTGGGCTCTTCAGTCATATCGCCGCCATATTAAAGCACATGAACATACCCTCGCGCGCGGAGGTTGATGTCGGTAGTGCAACCAAGTCCTTAACTCATTCTTCTACGATCAACCAAGAAAGCATTCACGCCGACGACCACAATAAGGCTATGCCCTCACAACTTGTGTTTCGGAAACATCATTATAAATTGCAAAGTCGATTCATAGAGCTGAATTCCACTCCATGCTGGCCAGTCCTATCGTTCTTATATATTGCAGTCTCGCAATATTTCAGCAAAAGGGGAAGCTTTATATATATTGCGCTTCATGAGGCAACACGTGCACACCACAGAAAGTATAGATGAATAGGGACACGCCAGTGTCAACGAAGCTATTGTCAGTGACTGGCTGGCACGGTCAAGAGCACAATAGAATCTGGATAGAGCCACATGCCAAATTATAGTATACCAAGAGAAAGGTCTTTTCGAAACCTGAGATATATTTCTCTTCCAACAAACCCAGAACCATCACTCTATCAACATGGACGTAACTAACGACATCCTCCTTGCCCGACTAGTATTTGGGACAGGGCTTGGACGAACCGACGGGCCGTTCAACTCGCGAATTGTGCGTCTCGACGACGCGAAGTCGGAGGCTCAGGAGGTCTTCTTCGCCCATAGCGACTCATGGGAAGCTAAGGGCATGAAGGTCCTCCGAGTCCGCCGCTCGACATCAACGGTTTTCGACAACGCTGAGAAACTTGTTCAGCATTCCACGGTCATCGAACGCACCCTGAAGTCAGAGCTAGATCTGCATCGGACTCCCAAATTGGTGGAAGCAAATGTAAGATAAAGTCCCCTGGCTACCCAAGTGATATATCACTTACTCTAGACAGATCCTTTACGGCGAGATTGACCCGAACAATCAAGACATGGCCATCGCCCATGCTGGACCCATCACTATTACTATACAACAAGACATGCCCTCATCTTGGGTCAAGACAGGTAAGCCAAGAGTATCACCCTTTGGAAGTATACATCTAACTCTTTCACAGGGCCAAGCTCTGGGATGGTTGAAGAATTCCTACGACGCTTCTATGGAGAACGCAAGTTCGCTTGTCTTTGTGCCCAATACTCGCGCTGGGACCTCGTCGAGTAAGTCATCAGTCTGAGTAGAAATAGAATGGAAACTTACTGATACCTGTGTAGGGTCAGCCACCCCCTGTCCGAGCCGATGGAGCACTATCCATGGATTACCAAGGACACTCGAACTTCAGCGGAACGTTGGCTCTGTTTTTACTCACTCCAGCCATCCGAACTGCTTGTTCGTCGGGTCGCGTCGAGTGACGAGGATGCTCACATTTGTGGTAAGTTCCAATCTAGTTGCGAGATGTTCTAAGAACAAAGCTGACATGTTGTGGATAGGGCCCCTCGTCAGCTCAAACATCACGGGAGATCTGCTCGTTGTCCCAGAGCACAGAATGTCTCTCAAATTTATTTTCTGGATTTAGTCCCTTTTATTATTATTATACAGAATGATGAACACTGTATTCTTCTAAGCCCGGAAACGAGAACGGATAGATATCACTAGGGACATGTTGACGGACCCAGGGGACAGGGTTACTCTGAAGCTTATTTTTTTGGACTTAGTTTCTTCTTTTATATTAGAAATTGAACACATTATCTACCTCTGGCTTTTCTCATCACCTCACTCTCTTGCCACTTTCATATTATTTCATTACTTAACCCACAGTCGCACTTCTTACTTTTGGTTACAAACGCCGACTTGCCATACAAAATGCGGATTCTCATAATACTCAATGAATATAAGCTTTGTCGTCTGGAAGTAGTCATTCGCCAATTGCTATTCATACTATAAATTGCCTTCCTGTCACCTCGGGAGATATATTTACCAACCCAGAACACCGTATGGTGTTGAAGTTCGTCGTCTCGGTGCAGCACAATATCTCTCGTCTCCATTTACTTTACTATACTACGATCAAGGAATATCTTTGCAACCCTGCCGTGGGTCGTTGCTTTCTACTTACGGTCTTTGTTACTATGTCTAGTATCCTCTCGCCGTTCCAGAGAACAAAACGAACAATGTCAGGCCGTCATGAACAAAGCATTTCCATTGACTACTATGCAAGGTGGAAGAGCTTTCGAACAGCTCAACTTACGTTCTCCCCTGCGTCAGGGCGGCCGGCGAATGGTCCAAAGCAAAGAGATCACCTTAGCAGAGTTCGCCAAGATCCGATCAACTATGACTCGAACGGGGGCCCAACTGCAATGGCTGACAGAGAAGCCTGAGTTTGTTCCCGAGTGCAGCCGAAGCGAGCTTAAGATCCTGGCGGAAATGACAGCCCTAGATCTATCTCATCATGCTTGGAATAGACGCCGACCAAGAGCCAGCTATATGAAGATCAACAAGGCTATATTATCCCACTTTCCATATCGATCTGGATATTACGAATACCTCATCTTACGGCAAGTATATAGGTCCCCATGACTTCAACAAGTCCATCACCCCAACGGTTGACTTTTCCATGGCGTCTACTGCATCCGAAGCAGCCTAGTCGTCAGGCTGACCCAGCAACATCCCAAATGGTACCTTTATCGGCGCGACTACGACTTCGGTCTTGGTCCACCCCCCTTGCATATTCTTATGTGGTAGAAATGCCCAGCGATTCGCTCACAATTACATTGCAACCACGACATTTCTCTCAGAATTAATCGATGAATATTGCAAAAGGAGTGATAAACTCCACAACCTTTGTATTCAGACAAGATATACTATATATCCTGGAACGCTCCGAAGCAGCCCTGAGCCAAGGACAAATGTAAAATCATCGGCTTCTGACCTTCACGGCCGAACGGAGGACACACAGGCGGGCGTTTCCCATGCCAGGACCATGTCGCAACCTTTGCTACCAAGGCTAAACTGTGAGATGACAACATGCCATCATTATGGCAACGCGGAATTCTACAACAAGAGAGATATATAACGCCAGAATTCAAGCTTTATACCGTTTTCAGAAGAAAACTTGTTGTTCAGACTCATTAGATCCACGCAACAGATAACCAGTATATATAACGAAAATGGCCTTCTTTCACGTCCCTGTCGAAAATGGGACCTAGAATACGGGATTGGGGGTAGACAAAGTCACCTGCAACGTCATCAACATGTTATGATTTCTCCTTCAACATTGTTACTTTAAGGACATCATTCTATCAGCTTCGGCCTCTTTCAGTCCAGGCATTTTCATATTTCTTTTGGAGACTGTTTACAAGATATTATCGAATGTCCTGAAGCTTCTTGGGATACCTGATCGCTTAATTCGTGTGCAAAACCATACATATGTAATGGACCTTACAAACAACCTTCTCCTCCATGATCTCCCTTGAAAAGATGCCACGACAGAGAAGTCAATGTTCATTGGTGGTCATGTGCAGTCGGCAATCGAAGATTGATAAGCGAATGCACACTGTTTACACTGTGCCAAGGAGCTACATTACACAGCCTCATTAACCAACGACATTTAAAACCACAACTCTAATCTCTTTGCATTTATCTTGATCCCATCTCAATATCTTTCACATGCCCTCAGAAGAAGAAAAAAAGAAGAGAAACGAGCCATTTTTTCTAATAAATTACTCACCGTTAAAGAGGGGATGATGGGGACCCATCTGATGGCCATTACGCGGCCCGCAACGCAGATTTTGAGGCACTTACACGACAAAATCATCAGCACCACGACAAAAGAAATGAGAGACTCGTAACAGAATAATCGATTATTACATAGCAGACTCGAGTTAGTAGTAAGCTTATAGGTAATTTAAAATTAAAACTTGTCCCCTCTTTTTGATTCATTGTTCCGGTGGCGTAAGAGGCAGACGTCGTCTTTGGCGAGGCCACGCAATGCTGCGTCGCAAGCAGTCGACTACTCCTCACCATCAAAAACTTGACCAATACCTCTTTACTTTAGACTCACAGTCAGTCACGGAATGTCCCATCATCTCACTACTCTCTTTATGAAATGCTGTGAAACTTAAAGGTCAGGATATAAAATGACGATGCCCCCACCACTTCCTCCTGTGCTATCTACCACGCACGACCACGAAGTAGATACTCCTTCAACTTCTCTTCTCAACATCATAAAACCACCCGTTCCAAGTCGACGAATAAGAACGTCTCAAACACCCAACAATGCAGAAGTTTTGGTACCGCCTCTTATCGCTGGCACACTCGTCGCTGCTTTCGCAACTGCCCTCGCCGATGGGTTAAACAACGAACTTCTCACGCATTACTACCTCCCCGAACAAAAGTTCCGAGTCAACATCGATAGAGTGTTGGACAGGTTATTATCCGAGTTTACTTCGATGCTATGGGATGAACTTTGGACTTTTTACTGCGACTCCAACCCAAATTCGACGGAGCAGATTAAGAAGTTGTTTGATGGTCCGGTTTGTCAACTTATACTCATCCTTAATGGACCTGAGGCACCGAGATGTTTGCTCGATAAACTTGGCCCGGGGATCTCGAGGCGGCCTTCGACATGGTCCGAGTTGGCGCAGGGGATTGATCTTCCTGTTGCGCTGCAGTTGCTTTGCAATTATTGGGATAGGGAGTATCCTTCTCGGTCACCTAGGGGTTCGCCCAACGAGATTGCAGCATCACTACACAAGTATATCACGACAGGGAACTCGGCCAAACGACTCATCTTGAGAATCCGGGAGACATTAATCTCCCCTCACCATGTGCAGATGCATGTCATGGAGTCGGCTATGTGGCATATTCTTACCAAGCCCCTTTATCGACCACCCGGAGATGGCTTCCACGTTGTACAGTTCAAATTCGAATGTCAGCTACCAGGGATACTCCAAGACATAAACGACCCACAGCTTGTCAAAATTGGTAGTCGGACAGCTATCACTGGAACCGCCAATGACTGTGTTTACACCACTATATCCGAATACACAACCAAGCAGTGGCCCAAATGCGGTGAACTCCTTCTAGGATGTATCGAAGAGGCAGTGAAAGAAGGGTTGACATCAAGCCGCGAAGGCCACTCATTCGCAGGCATGTCCATCTGGGACGGAACAGATAACCCCTTCTTATGTCCTGGTCTGCGCCTGCTACACGTCGAAGTTGAAGACGGTTGTATTCGACTTACTGTATCAGCATGGACACATACCATGATTGAGATACTCCAGCAAATGGCATGGACATGCTCCGCACTCAGCGCCTCACCACTTCCTGGCTCATTGTCTGAGTCTTCTGTTGAAGTAGCAGACTGGCAATACATGGAGGACTCAATCTTTGTCGAGTGCAGTCTCTCACATCGACCTGTGCCGGAGGGAGATGGACCTACGTGGTTGAAGCAATTGGGAGGGGTTGCTATTGCGAATGGGTTTCCTATAAGTCATATTCGGGAAGATACGCAGATGTCGTGACAAGGATTGAGAGGGATTGAGATAAAGTTATTACGTGACGAGGAAACGTTTACTGTATTATCAGATGATACCCGTAGTTTAACAACATATTTTGACAATCACTGCAATGGAATTAAATTTTGAGGAGAAAGATAAAGGCATCTTGTATTTGTCCCATGATAAGCGTATAGTTCCATCATCCCAATGCCTTTAGCTCAGGTTGTTGGGCAGGAGAGAAAGCTTTTCCATTCGGTTGATGTCCCTGCGAAAATGGTCGGTTTCGAAAGGGAGTGGCGAAGTGTGTTCGATCGTGATGCAGCAAGAAGTTTTGCATCAACTGTAGGTGGTGTCCAAACTCAATTTCTTAACATTGATCCTTTTCTCGACGATATATCCAATGCTTTTTGCGGCTGCCAGCCTCCATCACAAAAGTCCCAACTTTGGGACGGCCCATGCCAAAAGAACCTCGCAACCGACTCATTGTCCAATTTCCCCAATTCTGAAATCACAATTAGTTCAGTTCACCATGATGGCCTCATAACAACTAAAAGTTCATACCATGCTTTGCAAGCATCTCATGCCACCCTTTGGCTATAGGGTATCCTCCAAGCTTTGGCCATCTATCGGCACTTATACGATCGTATAGGCGATTGGCGGGCTTATCTGTCACGTGGCTACCGGGAATAGTGTTTAAACTTTGCATGTGGAAAATGCTCTTGGTCTTCACTTGTAGCGATACGGTTGGAACGGGGGCGAGGAGCTTCACATATGGCTCGGCGTATTCATTACGGTTGAAGTCTGTCGCGGGCGCGCGAGATGAGGTTTGGTTTGGCGGATTGGCGAAGCTAAGGACTAGGCTATGCTAATTGGATGCGATTGAAGGTGAAGGTGAATTGGTTTCAATTGAATCGGCGTCACAAGGAGAGCGAGTGGATGGAGGTTTTGGGATAACTAGACGGTATTGTCAGTTTGGCATCCAAACCCCGATACCTACTTTATTTGTGGCAATCCAATTGCGATCCTGGATGGATGTCGGCATATTGGCGATAAGATAAGACTAACAAGCGGCAATTGGTTCTTGGATGCTAGACAATGTTGTTCGTAGCTGGACGAGTTATCCTGGATGTTGTTGATATGATATGATGGTTGAAAGTCTGTGTCGAGACTGATCTGAGTTTAATTGATTGACTGATTGCTTATCGTGGACTGTCCAGAGTCATTGGCATTGTCATGGGGGTTGCGTATCACGGGACGCCTGTTCCTGAATGAGGTCATTCTGCGTCGAGCTTGTGTTATCGCTTCGTATTGCGTTTCACTGAGTGAGTCTCGGATTCTTGGGGGGAGAAAAAGGGAATAGCAATGGCGAAAGGTGAAAGTGAGTCAAAGAGATGAGATGGACGTTCTCGTGATCAATCGTTCAGTTTTTACTTCTTGAGTCAAGTCGTCGCTCGGCGTTCGCCTGTATCTTGTCTCTGGCGGTCGAGGTCGTTAAAAGGTGGCATGCTCTCGAATGAGCTGACTTTTAGCAGTGCGTGCTGTACTCGTCTAGCCAAAACAAAACGCCCAGGGAAAGGGAGTCAGGGATCAACGGGATCCATTCAAAACGTCTCCACTTGATGTCGCCTGTTGCCGACCCCACTATCGGATGTTCAAGTTGTAAGACATGGAGAAGAAATTGATGAGAAAGTGAAGTTATAGCAAACAACACTCTGATAGAAATGATGAAAGAAAGAAAAGAAGTAACTCTTGATGATGAAGGCTCATCAAGTTCATGGTGTATGGACCATTATCCCAGAAGTGGAGGAGGGTGCTCGAGATGCAGAGCTGCCCTCTTTATGTGGGAGTAGCACACCTTGTTTCCGACAGCGTCATGGTCCAAAGAGACTCAGGTACAAGTTACAAAGTCACAAGGAACATGGCACGCGGCCTCTGCCCATGGGGAGATGAACCTATCTCCACGCCATGACGGCAGTTTTAGCTCTTACCCTGGTCCAAACAGCATGACGCTGGTACGATACCAGCATAAGGATAAACAAACCATCTCTAGCTAGCTCTAGACGATCTCTGGCTCTGCAAACAAAAACATGGCTGATTGACACCCTTCTGATTGCCCAAAGACGTCTCGCCGACCTCTTGATTGATGGACGAGACTGGGCGGCATACTAGTAGCATCATGACTAGCCAATCGACCTAGCACTTCCCCTCAATTTACTGCCACAAGGTTTCACGAGGGCGGGGAAGATAGAAGTTAATGATTGATTGCAAAGTCCCCTTTCAGTTGCAACCCTAGCGAAGATGTACCTGTCTCGATTGATACCAAGAGTCAGGTGAGTTGCGCCAACAAGCGCCAAAAGCACGCATCCGCGAGCCGAAGCCTCCGGGGGACACGGACATGGGCTAGGGGAAGAGAGAGGAGGGATGAATGAGGGGCAGGGTAGAAACTGGCGATCCATCGTCATAGGTCATGGTTGAATCAACGACGTGCCAATCTGTGGGCTTGGTTTCGTCTCTTTCGATCGGCAACACCCAGTTACAGTAACTTGCTACCCCTCTTCATATCCATCTCAGCATGATTCCAACTGCCCCAAATCTCAATGCTTAACTGATGATTCTATCGCGGGCTTCCGCGACCGTCAATTGCTCTCCATTGAATCACCTCACTCGATTGCCGGGGCCCATTCAACGCGCCACAAATCCACAACGAACCCGATCGCGAGTGGATCAATGGACAAGCTTTCCCCGGATTCTGCTCTCGAGAGCTAGCTCTATCTGGTAGTAAAGCGGGTACCAGACCGGTACGTAGAGCGGGTTCCCAACAAAGACCTGCAGCTGCGTCGCGCCAGCGCTAGACCCGTTGCGGCTCCAGGTGTGGTCTGCTGAGCTTGGAGCCAGGGGCGTCACGCCTTCCGTCAGGCCAAAGTCACGCGATTATCCAACGACGACATGAATTGAACTGAGTGGTGCAATAATCCACATTCACTGTGAATGTACTTGATTATAGTAACAATCCTAATGCGTGAGGTGCTTGTAACATTGAAACAAAAGGAGAAATCGGAGCGAGGCGCAGGCACAGTCACAGTACAGTACAGCTTGCAGACACAGACACGCAATTAGTTCCTTAGCTGTACCCCCCTAGGTCGTGCCCTTCCCTTCCCTTCCGGGTGTAGGCATGAGCAGTTACCCCGCCCAGTCTGACGACAGCTCATTGCAGTTAAGGTAAGGGCATGTAAGGTGAAGCCTTAGGATAGACGGGAACGGGGATCAGATGCGGTAGCGGTACCTTCCTCAGGTACCGCCTTGCACTGCCTGTAAACGACTTCCCGGTTGAGGTGGACGACGCCGAGAGGAAGGTGCGCATGCCCGTGCTTGTGACTGTGAATGCAATAAGTAACAACCCCTTCCCCTCCATCTGGTCCTTCTTTCTCTCCTTTCCTCTCATCATCACACCTTCAATCCACAAACAGCAAACCCACACATACAATCTTCTGCTTCGCAAAAGGTTCGTGGTCATTCTCACTTACCTTCCCTTATCAACATCACTAACATTCATCCCTCAGCAGAATCAGCTACAACAACTAGATCTCGATCAAATTCACAACAAACCTCCAACATCATGTCGGAACCACTCTCCAAGGTCGATTCAGCCGTCCAAGGTCTTTCAAGCTCTCCTCCCGCCAAGGATGCTAAGACGCGGCGACAAAGTTCAGCAGCCGCACCTGGCGTCTGGAACGTCAATGACCTAGGTAAGTTATGACATATTCATCCCTCATGGCTCCTTCCGATATCGGATATGTTGTCGTGAGGGCTTCATAAGACATCTCACTGACCTTTTACTACAGAGGCTGAGGGCAAGGAGCTCGAGCTTGCTCCCGAGACTCAAAAGACAGGATGGTAAGTCACTAGTCCTTCGCGTCGTCGACCCCGCACTTCGACATCATCCATCATGACAGCCACTGACATCCCCAATAGGAAGATCAACACCAGCCCAAACACGGTAGAAGACGCTGCTATCCTCAAGCTTCCCCTCTCAGAGCCACCAGTCAAGAGAATCGACCTCCACTTCCCATTAGGAAAGGAGGTGACAGCAAGAAACCTCAAGGGTGTAACAATCAAGGATGCTCTTGATGCCATCCACAAGGCGTACAAGAAGCGGGTATGTTTTGGATCATATCACACTTGGATCTTCATGCTAACATTCTCAGGCCGATGATGAGCTCGACAAGCCCTACCTCGCTGGATTCGAGTGGGACAAGGAGGAGTCATGGACCCGACTTGTTGTTCATCTCCAGGCCCAGCCCACAGCCACAACATTGGACGGACCTTCGGGTGGCAGTAAGAAGAAGAAGAACAAGAAGAACGCCGAGGAATAAGTTCTCTCCGCCACCCTGGTATCTGTTCCAATAGTTCCTATAATTCATGTTCGTTTCGCTGGTTTCGTTGCGAGTCGGCGCTCGGGATATTGCGTCTAGATATTCTCGGTCCGGTCATATTTTGTGCGACTGCTGGAAGCATCGCCTGGTGTACTCCTCAACTCTAGTTCTTTGTTATCGCTGGTCGATTCGGTCGGCGCCCTGAGATTCCATGATGTCATGGTTCTTTACATAATATACATTTCCGAACAATTACTCATGAATGCATGTGAAGAGTGGCTTTCAAGTGAAGTTATATACTAATTCGTTTAGTCCAATGCCTGATAGACGAAATAATCTAGTCACCTCATGCCATCTTTGAGGCTATCATATTCTGTCATCTAGCTGCTATGGTGACTCCAGACCCACCATGAGCTTACCCCGCGATAATGATGTTAGCTTCGGTGAATTGTACCTGGACCCTTGAACTAATTCAAGGTTGCACTCATTCTAGATTGATAATCAGAATATGACTTCTCATCAATTTCTCATCCCGATCATATGCGATAAAATGGCCTGTTATGGCTTCTCTCGTCTTTGTTGAGGTAACATGCTTCACCGTGCAAGATCAGCGGAATCAAAGCGCGATGATCTCCGGCTAACGTCGGGCCGTGCCCAGACTCAAGATGCGGAATTACACAGCAACGGCTTACACGGCGTCATCCGTCTGGGAAGTTGACAAAGCCGTGGAAACACAGTTATAAGCAATCCTTATTCCCACTCTTGTCAATCTATTATATCACTCATTCGAGCACAAGACTTTACTGTGAATATGCCCATTACTACCTTTGATCTCCAGGAGAAATACCGATATCAGAATGGCTTCAACTGCTATTTAGAGTGAGTTTCACATGCTTTCATTCTTTTTCATCAACTGACAATATTCAGGTCGGAAGCTGTTGAAGGCGCTTTGCCTATCGGTCATAACTCCCCTCAGAAGCCTCCATATGGTCTCTACGCTGAGAAGCTGTCCGGAACAGCCTTCACTGCTCCTCGTCACGAGAATAAACAGACATGGCTCTACCGCGTTCTTCCCTCTTGCGCCCATCCTCCTTACCAAGCAGACACCAAAGCTGCATCCGAGGACAACAAGACTCTCGACGGTGCAGAGGATGGAAAACTACACTACATCCCCAACC
The DNA here is from genome assembly GCA_004367095.1 of Fusarium nanum. Classification (NCBI taxonomy): domain Eukaryota; kingdom Fungi; phylum Ascomycota; class Sordariomycetes; order Hypocreales; family Nectriaceae; genus Fusarium; species Fusarium nanum. The sequence goes on from QGDY01000025.1 coordinate 185,495, forward strand.
AACTCCGCTGGGATCCCTTTGACCATAATGAGGCCAAGGATCAGGACTTTGTCACTGGTTTGAGACTCGTTGCTGGTGCAGGCGATCCTACGCTCAAGGAGGGACTGGGTATGTATATCTATGCTGCGGGGAAGAGTATGGATGAGAAATCCGCTTTCTACTCGGCCGATGGTGATCTTCTCATTGTTGCGCAGGAGGGTGTGCTTGATATTCGCACAGAGTTCGGATGGCTACTTGTGAGACCTATGGAGATTGCTGTTATTCCCAGAGGCGTCAAGTATCAAGTCCATCTGCCATCCGGTCCAGCTCGTGGTTATGCTTTGGAGCTGTATCAAGGACACTTTAATCTTCCTGAGCTTGGTCCTATTGGATCTAACGGTCTAGCCAACGCCCGAGACTTCCAATCACCTGTTGCGTGCTTCAGCGAAGACTTCGGCGCTACGGCCTCAGAGGGGTCAGGCAAGTATACCGTGTCTGTCAAGTTTAACAACAACCTCTTCAAGACCGTCCAAGCACACACTCCCTTCGACGTCGTCGCTTGGCATGGAAACTATTATCCTTACAAGTACGACCTCGGTCGCTTCAACACCATCGGCAGCATTTCCTTCGACCACCCCGATCCCTCCATCTTCACCGTTCTTTCCGCCCCGACAAACACACCCGGTACTGCAGTCGCCGACTTTGTAATCTTCCCACCGCGCTGGCTCGTCGGTGAAGACACCTTCCGTCCTCCATGGTACCACCGCAACACGATGAGCGAGTTCATGGGTCTTATCCAAGGTGGTTACGACGCAAAGAAGGGCGGCGCAGGAGGCTTTGTACCTGGAGGCGCGAGTCTGCATAATGTTATGAGCGGACACGGCCCCGATGCGGAGAGTTATGAGGGTGCTAGAAATGCGGAGCTTAAGCCTGTCAAGGTTGGAGCGGGCAGCTGTGCGTTCATGTTTGAGAGTTGTTTGATGGTTGGCGTTACGCAATGGGGATTGAGGACGTGTCAGAAGGTGCAGGAGGGATATAATGAGGAGAGCTGGTGTGGTGTTAAGAACCACTGGAAGATGCCCGAGGGACTGAAAGTAAAGTCTCACATGCTGTAGAGATATATAAAATTGGTGTCGAGGGCTAGCAGATTCAGCAAAGCAACATATTTTATTCATATTTATTGTCCACCAGTTCTCAGAACAACATTCGAGGGCATCTCCCTATCCTTAAACTCCTCATCCATTTCATAAACCGTCTCACTATCCGCCTTGAAGCCCATCTGCAAATACACCAACCGTCCCATACTCGATCCCTCAGTAATGCACTCCAAATCGCCTCTTCTCACAGCCTCGTCCAATCCCCATTGCACCAACTTCCTCGCCAGACCCCTTCTCTGAAACTTGGGATCAACAGCGCAAAGATCCATGGCAAACACAGCCGGCTTCTCGGCGGAAGCCTTTTCCTTGATGATCTCGCGTCGACGACTGAAGAGTGATTTATCCGCCTGCACGAGGAACTTCTGCTCAGTCTTGTTCCCGGGATACAAGTCCTCTAGGAAAGATCCCTTTGTGAGGTCGCCAGGTGCGTCACCCCAGCCTTCTACGACGGAAGCTTGATGCCAGGTTGCCATACCGGCGATGGTGTTGTCGACTGTAGCTTTGACAAAGACCGTATTGGGTTTTCCATCGCGGTTGTGAGTAATCGACTTGAACTGATCTGCTAGACGTTGAGCACCAGCCTTTGCGCCCTCAGGTGTATCCCAGCCCGGGTTAAATGCGATCCAGATTGCATCGTTGGTTTGACGACCGAAGGCGTTGGCCACCGCCTCGAAGGCGCCTTCGAAGTCATCAGGATTGGTGATGGGTTCGATGCGGATATCTTCGGTAGACATTTTGTAATGAGATTTTAGCTTTGAGTTGCTTCTAAATAATGAGATAGAATAAGATTGGAGCCGGTATTTATACTCTTAGTGGATAATTATGAGAAAGTCTTCATCGTGATTGAGGCATTAGTTCTCGTGAGTGCATGATAGTGGACCAGGATTCCACTTCTCTATTATAGCCCCGTGGGGGTGTGGGTTAGCTTCTACACCGAGGTTTAGGTTGATAGACTATCTCAATCTTAATTTCTTTACTCTCTTCGCATCAATTGATTACCACTTTGGTAACTTGTCAACATGTTGAGGTGCTGCGAAGAGCCATATCCATCATGTCCGTGACTAGCTTGGAATAGCTTCAATTTCTAGCGGGGAATATCTCTGTCCGGCGTGAGTCACCATAGATGAGATGGAGTTAGACCACCAAAAGCAGTAGCTACCTTAGGACCTAAGGTGGTAACTTGGATACATAGCAGTCTAACAGATGGTGCTGTTTTTGGTAGGTGACGGGGCCTCGAACTACATCTTTAAATCAAGTATTTGGAGAAAGTTGGAAAAAGTGCGCGATTGATCTATGTGGCTGCCCAGTGTTCCTGAGGCTTTCATCTCTTTGAACATATAGGTAGTCAATTTACAACACTCCAACTTCAACGGCCCCAGCCGGGTAACAGAAAAATATGTTCTAAGACTTAGACAATAAAAATAAAATACCCTAGAAGTTAGACTAAGCTCGCATAAAGTAATCAAGATGATTCGTCTCTTATGCTGTCAGCGTTATCCAATATCCGCCCTCTACTTCAAAGATCGGCTCATGATAGTTGTCCCTCTCTTCCTAATAGTCATCAGAATCATATCCAGCCCCTGTGTAGTTTCCTCCGCCAAAGTTTCCACCAGCATTATATCCATCATTATCAGAATCATCCTGGCCATAATTGTTGCCATCCTCATCGCTATCATCAACCTGTCCGTTGACCTCGTTGTCGGACTCATTCTCGGAATCGGATTGCACCTGTTGCTGGTACTGTCCGTACTGATTCTGTTGCTGGTACTGGTCATGGTATTGATCTTGTTCCACTTCATCTTCGTCTTCCGAATCGGACTGAACAACATGCTGCTGATTTGAATAGTGGACTGGCTGATCATCCTCCTCATCAGAGTCTTCCTGCTGGAAAGCCTGTTGCTGATACTGGTCCTGGTAGTTCGCTTGCTCCTGATAGTGGGTTTGATCTTGGTAGTAAGTTTGTTCCTGGAAGTGTTCTTGCTCTTGGTACTGATCATGATAATGAGTTTGTTGAACTTCATCCTCTGAATCAGATTCTTCAACAGCATGTTGTTGGTGATGGTCATAGTAACCTTGCTGTCCTTCATTGTCGGAATCAGCCTCGTCATACGCTTGATGCTGGTAATATCCAGTGAAGTTGCCCTGTTGCGGTTCAAAATCGCTTTCTTGATCCGACTCCACCTCTTGCGCGACGTCGGAGTCGGAGTCTGAGTCGTCCTGACCTAGGTCTGCATCGCGATCGCTGTCCGAATCTGCTTGAATGCTTCGATTGATAATGTCGTCATCTGAAACATCAGCATCAGTGTTTTCGTCACCCTCAACATCGCTGTCAACAGCGTTGTAAATATCGTTCCCAGCGTCGCTTTCAACATCACTTTCAACATCGTTGTCAGTATCGCTCTCATCCCCATTCTCATCTTCATTCTCGTCATCTGTAAAGTTGGTAGCGAAGTGCTGGCTGTCAGAATCGTCTTCTTCCAAGCTCAAGCTCTCGGCATCATCTCCATCATCAGAGTCACCGTTAATGGACTCAAGGTCATCATCTTCTTCATCTTCTGATAAAGCTTGATCATCAGAATCTTCAGCATCGGAAACGTCCACGCTGAAAGAAACCGACTCAGCTTCACTCTCATGAGTTTCACTTTCCTCATCTGACTGGATATCATCTTCCGATTCTCCAGCCTCAGACTCCTCTGCTGAGTGTTCAGATTGCTCTGCAGGTGTCTGCAAGTAATAGTACTCCGTGTGAGTTGAAGGTGGAACGGGTTGATAATAGCCTTGGTCGGGGTTCATGCTCCTCTCGTCGTTAACAAAGTTGTTCTCGTAATGATTCTCCTCATAATAGTTGGATAGCATGTAACCACCAACTCCACCAGCAACAAGACCAGCACCGGTCATTGCAGCGATCTTGCCTGCAGAGGATTTACCCGAACCATCGTTCTTTGCGTCGTGGCTCTGTGTATGCATGCCACGAGAACCGTATGTATCAACTGACCTCTGTCCAGTGGCGGGCTGCGCCTTTTGCGAAGATCCAGAAGATTGAGCTGGCGCGGGAGATGGCTTCTTGGGCACTGAAGAGTCGGGTCTCTGTACCGATGAGGGTTGACTTGGTGTCTTCGCTGAAGCAGGGGGTACAGGCTTTTTCTGGTCTGAAGTAACCTGCTGAACTGGATGCTTCTGAGCTGAAGAGGGCTTGGGGGCCGAAGCAGGTTGCTGTGCTGGGGCAGGCTTTTGAGCTTGGGGGACCTGACCAGGGGCAGGCTTCTGACCGGTAGCTGTCTGTTTTGCTAGCTTTGGATCTGCAGTTGCTTGCTTTGCTGAAGCGGACTTCTGGTCTGCACCAGGCTGTTTTGCTGGAGGGGGCTTTTGAGCCTGGGTGGGCTGGCCAGGCGTAGTCTTCTGGTTTGTAGCTGGGGCTGGCCTTTGAGACGATGGAGGCTTCTGGGATGAAGGGGCCTTGGGGGCCTGGGCAAATTGCGCCGCAGAAGACTGCTGTGCTGGATTAGTTTTCTGAGCTGGAGGAGCTTGACCAGGAACAGGCTTGCGACCCGGAGCCGCTGATTGAACTGGAGAAGGCGTCTGGCTGGGCTTTGCCAGTATAGGCCTTTGAGTTGCGATGGGCTGCTGCACAGGAGCCGGCATCTGAGATGGGTTCGGCTGAGCCGCCGCAGGCTTCTGAGCTGCAGGATTCTGTGCAAGAACCGACTTTTGGGATGCCACGGCGTAGGCATTTGAAGAGGCTTGCTGAGGACTAGGAGGCTTTTGAGCTGGAATAGCATGTTGGGTTGGCATCGATCTTTGAGATGTACCAGGTGCTGGCGATTGCTTTCCTTGTGCTGCCTGTGGAGGTGCGTTTGATCCGGCAAGAGGTGCTGAAGCGACACTACTCTGAAAATTCTGTCTCCCTGGCGCGGATTGTTCCATAACAGCAGGAGCCTGGTAAGGTTGCCAGAGGTTCTTTGGTGGTGGCTTTGTAGATTGGTCTGTCACATGCTGTGTTGGCTGATGCCCGCCTACCGGCTTGCGACCAAGGTTAAGGGGTGCGGTAGGCTTGATAGATGGATCCATAAAACTCTGGTAAGGTGCCTGACTATGGTATGAAGCTGCACTGGACGTCTGGGCGTTGCTGTTAAACGGCTGATAGGCCTGAGCTGCTCCTTGCTGGGGTGTTGGCTGACCTGGGCTGGTGTGCCCAGCTTGACCTAGAGACCTTTGCGAAGGCAGAGAAGACCTGTGGTCGACTTGACTTTGTGGCCTTGAAGCTCCACCTGGAGAAGCACCACGAGTCTGATCAGGCTGGAATGGCTGAAAAGGCTTAAAAGAATTGCTGCTGCTAGAGGGTTGCTGAGGTGGACTGGAATACGAAAAGTACGAATTCTGTACGGCCGGGGGCGTTCCTTGGGATGAGACTGGAGAGCTTGATGAGAGCGCGCTATACATAGCCCAGCTGTTTCTGTGGCTCATGGGGGACTTTTGGTGCTCAGTCACCACCATAGGTTGAGGGGGTTGAGTGGGGTTTGCAAGAGGCCCTCCAGAGTTGGGTATTACTTGTTCTTTGGCTCCAATGGTGGGTTGCGAAGGCTGGTAAGACTTGAAACTGGAAGTCTGCTGCTGCTGCTGCTGTCTGTCTGTAGTCATTGGGGTCGAGGTGTTGGGCTTGGATGTCTGTTGTTGCTGTACCACAGGAGGTGTAACTGAGGCCGGGCCACCAGATATGAATGGAGAGTATGTGGTCGCTGTCGTCTGGTTTTGGGCTATGTTCGTAGCTTCAGGTTGAGTGCCATGCCTTGTAGACTCCTGTGGTCTTGCTACAGGAGGACTTGGTTTCGAAGCAGCCTTTTGTGCGCCTGAATTGGCGGTAGGCTTGGCGACATCCACGGGTTTGACAGACTTCGGCGTCCTTGCGGCTTTTGAAGGAACAGAAGATGATGACGGTGCCGTTTTCTTCTTGGACTCTGCCTTAGACTTCGACCTGGCGTCCACGTCCTTCTTCTTCCCATGCTCAGCTGTAAATCTATCCTTACAGGCTAACCATTCCTGATCCCAGACTGAGTACCTCTTCTTGTAGTGCTTCAACAATAAAGAGGCAACGAACTGCTCTTGATCCGACAGCAACGGCACTGCTTTTCCCCTGTAGACAGCATAGTAGATAACCGTGTGACCTTCACTGCTAAGAACATTTAGATCTGGGTTTGTTTCTAACAGAAGCTTGGTGATCTTCTCCTGATTGGCTCTCACCGCCAGCATAAGAGCAGTGAAACCGAGCTTGTCTTTCATGTTGACATCAGCCTTGGCCTCTAGAAGTAGCTTGATGAGATTGATGTGGAGGCCTTCAACGGCATATACCAGCGCTGTCTGGCCATGCACATCCTTCAAATCAACTGGTACCTTCTGCCTCAAAAGCTCCTGTGCGCATGACTTGTTTCCTGAAGCTGCTGCCAAGTGAAGAGCACTCTTTCCCTCCTTGTCACTGATATCCACCCTGCAAGAGCGTTCAAAAAGAACTTTGATAACGGCCGAACGGTTCTCTGCAATAGCGAGATGCAGTGGGGTACGACCCTGGCCATCTTGCAGGTTGATATCCGCACCACCATCGAGAATTTGCTTCAAGACATTCGCCTTGTCTGTGGCCACAGCATGATGGAGAATGGAGTTATTGAACCGATCTAACGACTTGGCATCGGCGTTTCTTTCCAGAAGAAGTTTGATGGCAGATGAATTACCACGAACAACCGCCAAATGAAGCGGTGTCTGGGCAAATTCATTCGTAGCAGATACCAAACTTGGATCACTATCGAGCAGGGGCTTCAAGAAACTTTGGTAGCCTTGCAGAACAGCATAGTGCAGAGCTGTCTGCCCGCTAGTTGCTCGAGCGTTTGCCTTTGCACCGGACTTAAGAAGTTGCTTTGAAGCTGCTAAGTGTCCATGTAGAGCGGCGTGATGCAACGGGGTTCTCTTCTGGGTGTCCGGTAAACCCAAGACCTCAGTGCCAGCTTTCTTGATGCCCACGGAAAGCAGGGGAGCATGTCCATAGACTGCAAAGATATGTGCCCACAATGACCCTTGCAGCTCTGCAATCGCCAAATTCTCCTGGTCTAGCTTTACCAAGGGGCTAAGCACGCTATCGGAGGGCCATTGGAGCAACTTTAGTATTTTCGAAGCCTCTGGCTTGCTCAAACCCGCTGCCGAAACATGGATGGACCAATTGGTCCCAGCATACTGGAGGAGCTGAAGCGCAGGTTCTGTCTGGAATCTTGATTGCCATTGTGGCTCCTTAGGAAGTAGTGCAAGATAGCGCAGGAGGCACGTGGCAAGGGAATGATGAGCCCGCTGGGGTGGAGAGCTTGGGCTATCTGGCTGCTGGGAGCTGAAAGACAGCATGTCCAATCCCTTTGACACGAAAAAAGCTGAGATACTATCGTGCATCACTTTCACGACTCTCTGGCCGCGTAGGGTCACAGTTTCTATCAGTCCCCATGATGTAGTCTTGATCCAGGACTGGAAACTCTCATCTGAGCTGTATCGAGAAAACGGCTCAGCGTTCAAGAGATCCTTGCTGGATTCAAGCTTAGGCATCATGTCGAGTGACAAAGCCACTCGAAGCGCAGCAAGAGTAAGTGGTCTAGATGTCAAACAGCACCATGTAAAAAGTGACATTAGACTCTTGTTCCCTTGTTGTGCTAGGCTTTGGAAGTAATCACCTAGTAGGAAAGAGATAGAAGCCGGTGTAGGAGAAGGTTGCTGGACAAGAGAAGACTGTGCCGGGCCAAATAGTTTGACGTGGTTGATGATCAGACGAGCCGAGATGAACGAGGAGCCAGATTTCGACAGAACCAGCTGTCGCGTGTTAAAGTCGGTGGTGGAGAGCTGTTCCTCGAGGAACTGCGCAAGACTTGGCCCATTCCTCTCGTCCACATCGATGTAGGATCGGGGGAGAGGATCTTTGGCGGGGATCAATGTGCTACAGAAGATGATCTTGAGCCCATGTGCAATAGTAGGCTCTTTGGCAGTTGGCTTCGGCTGAGACTTCTCAAGAAGTTTGGAAAAGTCTTGCACTAGTTTGGGGGCAGTCTCTCCTTCCGATCGGTCGATACCGTCAACGTAAATGTTGACGGATTGCGTCTTCAGTATCTTGGTGACAGCTTTGGTCAAGTCTTCATAGAGCTCTTGAGCGCCCCATGCCACTTGCTGCCTGGGAGGCAAAGCTGATTCGATCTTTTCAAACCTCGCCTTGACGTCGCTGAATGTTTCGGGAGACTGGGGGATCAGTTGGTGCATCAGCGCCTTGTAGAATCCCAACCGCGACCTTGGAAGTTCGCTTCCGCACACGGAGAAAGAGTAGTTCAAGTGAAAAGCCGTTGGCTCCTCCTTCAGTTCGGAGTGAAGGGCATGCTTCATCAAAGTGGACTTTCCGCATCCCTCAGATCCTCGTAGCCAAAGTAGCCCGTGTTTGGAACTCTTCCAGCCAATGAAGAGGGGATCTTGCTTGAGCCATTGGTGGGAGTTGGGGTTCGGTGCTGTCGGTTCGATGTAGAAGTTTTGCATGGAAGGAAATTCGAAGCTTTCCAGAAATGCGGCCGGGTTGGCCTTGAAGGTCGGTTTGCGCGGAGGTAGTAGCGGGGCTTCGAGTTCAGTTAGCCAAGTAAATTCTCGACGTCATGCATCGCATACCTTTCTCAGGTCCTTTGGTCATGACGGGCGATGTATTGCCCTGGGGTATCTTTGTGTTGTGATCGCCTGACATTTGCTTGGGGATGCTTTGGGGCGCATTGGTGATAGGTTGAACCGCCAATGGCTTCCTGGCGACACTGCCGCCGGGCTTCATAGTGGCCGGCTCAACGTCTACGAAAAAGGGCATCTCGTAGGACTGATCACTGAAGTCGACTGTCGAAGAAAAAGGCTTCTTGGCCTCTGATCCAGCGGTTTGGGAGCCATAAGGCTGGTAAGACTGCAAAGGCTGCGCGAAGCTCATGATGAAAAAGGCAATATGAAGAAGAAGAATAGAATGGCTGAGGGAAATGGAGAAACAATGTTTATTAGAGGAGGCCAAGAGGAAAGCCTGTATATATGGAAATTATCTGACATTGCGCAACTTTTTGCACTGACAGGAAAGAGCCACAAGACCCTGCCCAGGCTGCCACCTTCCCGCAAACACCGGCGGCTACTCCATACACCACACCAGTCCAGCATCCAAAAGAAGATACACCAGTTTCATAATTTGGAATAATTGCTCCTTGCGCCGCGTGTATCATGCAAAGGACGACCTACAGCTCTGCCGTGTTGATGGAAAGTGTTGGGGGCCAGACAGCTTGCCAAGCCGCCGGGGTCGTAGCCTTATAAATCCTTGTTTGCTGACTGCATCTTCCCCCGGGTATCTAACAGGGTTATTCAACTAGGACAGCGTTGCAATAAGGCTCGGGTATCTATAATGTTGCCTAGTGACCCGTCGAAACTCCCTTTAGGGTCACAGGGACTTTGGGTCCGTTAACTTAAGAGACGATCTATGGAGTCGAGGCACTTGTGGCTACTTTTGCAAGCTTCCATAGTTCAAACAATCTACTTATGGTGCCCCAAGTCTAGATCCTAAGTCCTTCACTAGGTAGGTGACTAGGTACCTAGGTAGGTACCTACCGTTTTGGCTTCCTCACTTGGTCCAATGCTTGGAAAGAAAAGCTTCGTCAGGCCTTGACTCTTATACCACGCCACTGGCACGGTAAATTTATATATACTCAGAATACCTACATAAGAGTTGCGTTGGCTTTGTCAAATCTCCCATAACCATAGGTCGAAAGTCTAAGAAGTCTAATCCTGCAGTTGAGCTGAGGTTTCCTATTACGGTTCTTTATACGTTATCCCAAGAAACTTCACGGTGCAGTATCCACCCTTGCTATTTCCGCTGTCCCCTCTATAAGTCAAAGATTCATTTTAGACGTTCCCGTTATGGAAGAAAAGGTCAATATCTGCTTACTCCCGGTGGGTCTATCGCGAGCCGAGGTCGTTAATGGACGACTTGCCTTCTCTCAATGATAACTACCCTTGTCGGCCATAAAAGCCCCTGAAGATTTGGGGGCTATTTCTTATCATATCGAATCTCTATTGGCCAACCTTTATACAATTCTGGGGTTGGCCCGAGCCTTATTCCAACCCCTGTTCCCATGCAACGTCAAGTACCCTAGCGTGATCCTTCGCGCAAACTTGGGGGCCAAAGTTCCATTTGAGCCTCATGATATTGAGCAAGTACATGGGGTTGCAGCAGGCTGAGACTTTTAACCAAGTTACAAGAGTAAGCACTTGTATATAAAAGGAAAATGAAAGTAGCCGCGGGCCGTGGTGGCGTTCACGGTTTCAACAACCGCCTGAATAGAAATGTGCAAGCGATATGGATGTCAATGTTGTATTTGTGCGACCATTCACTTGGGGGAGTTTCCGAGACGGAAATTCCGCACATGTACACCCTCAAAGATCAGAAACAGGTAGTCCTCTGGTCGGCTGGCGTTTATGGCGGATATTTTGCCTGATGTAGATTCGGCCACAGAACGTGAGCAATATATGATGGTGTGCTGGCAAGCGCCGGCCGAGACCATTAAACACGTTTAACAAGCACTCTTATTTCCTTGAGAGGCCATTCATAGTCCCAACATCTTTATAGTATGTCACTGGAAGCGGCAATGGACTCCTATTGTTGTCGAGAAGAATGTCTCTGGGCAACTCGCTGACCATTAGGTTGTCGGGTGGGTGACACAGTATCTCCTGGACCTTGAACGACTAATTCTCCCGATACCCTGGCCGTAACCTCAAGAGCGATGTTGGCGATCCTGAAATGTGTATTAATTCTTGTTTCACGAACTATCAGCTCCTCTTCTATCGTTTCAGACGTGTCCAACACCCATCTTAAGCCCAGTCCTATCAGACTCGAGAGTCAACACGCTACAAAGACTCTCGTCTCTCATCCCACGGAACAAACGTCCCATACATAACCGCCCTCTCCTGGTCGACATCATCATCAGCCGCATCAACCTTCCAGATGATAACCGCCCTGACAAATCCAAAGAACGCAAGCCCCCACATCAAAACATTGCTGCCCATCAGCACACCTTTAACACTGCGGCTCTCCTCCTGGAAGCACCGCGTCCAAAGGACGAAACTTGCGACGGTTGTGGCGACTAGGATGAGTGATTCGAGGTAGAGTAGTGCGACGGAGGAGAGGAGCTTGACTTCGTGGATGATGAGGCTCGTTGAGCAGAGGAGGAGAACGATGACGAGACTTGGATCTGCGAATTTCCAGAGCCTATCATAAGTTAGAAGATTGTGACGAAGTTGGGGAAGGAAGACTGACCAGTTGTCAAAGTCGTTACCAGGCTCATTCTCCTTCCAAACAGTAATCCACATCAAAGCGCTAAAAACACCCAGTGTCACAGCAAACTGCAGCACAAGCACGAGGCCATGTATGACAGAACTAACAACCCACCTCCCCCCAACGCGCACAATCGTCACAGGCACATGACCGCCATCGTAACTATGTCTTTTGGTCGTAGAGTTCTCCCAAGTACGATTCTCACACTCTTCATCGCCCTCGTCTTCTTCCTCGCTAACCCACGGCGGGAAAGGTGTGAGGGGTGGCGTACCTCCTCGCTCGGTAGGAGGACGGATTGTTAGGGCGGATTCGGTTCGTGCTTCGGAGTGCATGGAGCCATAGTCGATGGAGCTGGGTGATGGACGGGAGCCTGAGACTGTACGGTGGTGTTGGGGGGTTGATGCTGATGCGCTTCGAGTGAGGAATTCGGGAGAAACGAGGGATGAATGCGTTGAACGTGTTGCGGAGGAAGGTTTGACGGGAGATGTTATACTCCGTTGTTGCTGGTGATGCGAAGCGCGTTCAGGAGAAAGGGATATAGTGAGGGTGTTTCCAAGACTGCTTCGCTTCTTGCCAAGGGTTCGACCCGAGTCTCGATGAAGCGGAAGGTCCATGATTGAAACCGACGAATATCAAACGAGTGTGAAGAAAAAGGATATTTGTTGAAGATGTAAAGGTGAAGAAGTAGGAATCGTAGGTGATGATGCGATGTTGATAGAAGTCGAGAAATGGCAGTGGCGGGCACTGGCAATAGCAACACCAGCACAACTGCAAAAGAACCATCACGAATAAAGTATCATGGCAATCCAGTTACCACTACTACAAGTGTGACAACCTTTTTTCTTTCTGTGTATCCTAAAAACGCTAAACAGTGCCACCAGCATCGTTCTTTGTTCCAGATGAAGCATCGACATCGGGCCAAACTACCGAAAGAGTCGACGATGGGTGAAGAAGCGTCAGGGTCAGAAGAATTGGCCACCACAAGCATGAAAGACAAAATAATTTACTCACCTTGGGTTATCTTAGACCAACGCCTCGGCTACTTTAATTTGATCCCCTGAGCCTTAGGCAATTCTTCTGCTACACACCTGAGAAAAGATAGGTTTCTTTGTTTATAGTTGATCGACTTAAGTAATTGGTATTGGTCATAATCCGCTCCTTGTTCTTACACAGAATGCTCAAATCAGCCATACGCCATCGAACAACTACCTACCATGAGTTGTTCGTCCCGTACCCTACCTATCCATGTACCTAGCCCTTGGGCTAACAACATACCTGACCCATCAAACGCCGATAATCTCGATATGCAGTATCGACCCGTACAAAGTATCCCGTTACTCAAGACCCATTCGTGCCTCGTCGCCAATACCCCATTGTCCTCCAGGCCTACCTTGTTTCTGAATTTCCAAAGCTAACTCCGCACTGAGCGCGCTGGCGTCATCATCGTTGTACAAACTGCTCGTCCTACTAGCTCTACTATCCCTTCTGGCACGCTCTTTATTATCCGCCCCAGGAGCCCGCTTTCGCATAAAAGGGGATCGTAGGAAAGACTTTGAGGATGTCGAATGGACTGATGTTGAATGTACCGATAATGAATCATCTGCCGCTTTGGAGCTCGCGTCATCGTTACTGAGGTCCTCGCCTTGTGTGTTGTCGGTACCGCTTCTTGTTGCTACCATCGTCTCGTTGCTGGAGTTGTATGGTTGAGATCGTAATTTCGCTACCGCTGGCGAGTCCTTGTCTTTCTCAGGCTCTTTGGAGTCGTTCTTCTGGTCAACTTCGACAAGCTCTGCATCGCGGTACCACTTTCTCCTTCTTGTCCATCGGCCCCAGCCATCGGAACCTCGTTGCCCGTATTGCCACTAGAAGAATGTTAGACACATAAGACGGTGAATTCATCAAGTCACTTACCTTGTTATCATAGAATATCCACCCGTTCTGCCCCTCTTTACCATCATAGTCTACTGGGCCATGGTCGTCTGCTACACCATCAACACGCCAGCGACTTCCAGGAACCCATCTCCACTCCATGCGGCTTCCATCTGAGACGTCAGGTAGTTCAAAATCATCCTTGGCAGGCACAGAGTTGTTATGATCATCTGTCCATGCAGCTCGTTCATATGCGAACAGATTATTAGTCCACCCCAAACCGATCCATCGTCTTTGGTTCTCGTATATGATAAAGGTAAACTTGACACCCGCAGTCTTCCCTGTACCATTCATTCGTCTATGGTTGGTTTGGAAGCTTGTCGTCTTGCCAAGAGCCTTGGTGAGTTCGGACTCTTGCTGCTGAGCGACACGATCGGGACCCGCCTTGGCTGCGTTGGCCAAGTCCTTTCGGAGGGGTTGTTCGGGGGTGTCAAACTGGAGACCGGTGATGCCGGCAGCGAGTCTCCGAACTGTGGAGCTTCTCCAGAGAATGGCCCGTGATACTCGGAGAACCCTTGCATGCCAAGTCAAGATGATGGTTCCAGCCACTAGTATTACACGTCTTGTTGTGACAACTCTCCACGGCGGAACAGTAAGCGCAATCCAAATAGGCGTGATAATAAGCAGTCGCATGAAGATGACTGTCAGCGCTGGTCGAGTGGTGGCACTGGTTGGGGTCGTCTGAGTGCTTAGGAAATCCGTCATATCAAGCAAAGGCTCCATAAGCACGTTGCATCTTCCTGTAAGCTGCTTGAGAGTTTCGACGATTTCGTCGAGTGTCTTTTGATGTTTCGTGTTTGTGACCTCTGAATTTCCCCTGACATGTTTCGACTGCTGTTTCTCGCCGGTGTGTGCCTTTCCGTTTTGTTGGCTGCTCTCGCCGGTATTCTGGTTTGTTCCCTTGGAACTAGCATTCTGACTCCGGGACTCAGTCCAACCGCTACTACTGAGGGGACTGTATCTCCGGCCGTACATGCCGACGATGAGGGCTACTCCGACCAGGACGGGGCCGGCCCACGTTATTACTATATCGCCATACAGAACAACCGCCCAGAAGAAGCTCAATAATAGAAAGCTTTGCCAAGGATCTCCGGTACTCCAAGTAAGGAGGCCGGCAAGTGTATTTAAGGGTAGGAGGAACGGATGGCTATATGCAAGGGCGCGGGTGATCTGAGGAGGAGTAGCGAGGAGCAGGGGACTCTTTTGGTGGACGAGGATAGTGGATCGTCGAGAGGATCGCGAGGGTGTGTTCGCAGAGAGGGTTACGGGAGAGAAGCTGGCGAAGGTCGGGGGTGCGCCGGTAGTTGAAGATTGAGGTTCGTAAGAGGGAGGTGATGCGCCGTGAGGCGCATCATCACGGGAAGACATGGGTGACGGTCCAAGATGCGACAGCCACGGCGTGTCCTGGAAGAAATGTTATGTTAACAAACAGGCTATGTTTCGATTATGTATGGTGTTATCGAGATAAGATGCAAAGCAATGTTGGTTGTGCTCATCTGCCCGCGTGAACTGAGCAGCCGCGTCGCGACGTCAGAGGGTCAAAGTGATGTCGCTAAGAAACCAGGGCCAGGGAGGAAGCTGAGTGGAGGTGGAGGGACACCTTAACGGGACGGTAGAGGTTATGTCATGGGGCGCCACTTTTTAGCGGCTGGAGACACACGAGCAGATGGAAGGATAGCCCGGTAATAAGTGAAGAAAAATGGTGGTAAAATGGAAGAAAGATAGGTAAAAAAGACAGATACTTACAAAAGCTGCCATTGATGCGGGTTTTCCAGGTTTCCTCAGCGACTTTGTAAGCCACGATTTAATGGCAGCGTCATCCAGCGCTGAGGTTGCGTTTCCTCTACCCCAGATTGTATGGACCTTTGTATCCGTATCCGTAGTGGGTGGTTGCTTTTCTGCCCCGCGACGTCAGTCACTCTCAGCTCTGCAGCTGCACGTCAAGTCTCCCGTCTAATCCTTGACTCTTCAAATAGAAACACTCTAAAAGAAACAAAATCAAGAGAAATGGCAAAAAAAGAATGTTACAAGATGGAATGAATAAAGAAAGAAGCATCGAAAAGTCCCACGTGAGCTTTTCCGGGGTTGGCGCAGTCATCCATTTTCTGACTTTTCCCGTCGGTCGGGTCATTGCTATTGTCACATGCTAATGCTCCATGCCTTTCGGTACCATTCAAAAGCACATGAATCAGGTTCTCGGATTCCGCAACGTCCTTGATCAGCAGGGTCTATCGCTGTTTCTATCCAGTCACGGGATATATTCTATATTGTCTTTCGATCTTATTATTTTACTGTGTTATACCAAGATTAAAGTCATTCGTCTCGTCTCTCTTGTTATTTGAGGGTAATTGGCTCAACCTTGCTGTTCACTTTCAAACCTCCTTGCTTGAGTCTAAGAAAGGATACATTGCCTCTTATGTCACTGCCGGCTGAAAGATTGTCTTACTGGTCATATAGCTGATACTTAAGCATTTCAACATCTCACAAGTTATACAACGTAAGTATTGCTTCAAAACCCACCGATTCAGCCTCACGGTAGTTTATTAAAAGCCTTTGCATAATTGTGAATGCCTTGAGTAGCCGTTGCTACGCTCATATGCAGTGCATTAGTTACTCCTTGATGCAGTTTCACTACGACCTTGTTCTTCCAATGTAGGGCATGTCCAATCTCCCCAAGGTCCATTTCCCCAAGGTTCCCTTACCCATCTTATTTCTGACCTTGTCCAAGGCCAGGTTCTATGACGGCCCTCCTCGTATATTTCTCTACCCCTTTCCTCGCATGTGATAATCCCCAGATGTTCCAATGTCTCCGTATCAACATTTGGCCGCTCAGATGCTGGGTCCAATTCTTCCATCACAAGAGTCCCTTTCCCAGCGCAGTACTCGTGGATAGGTTTGGACTTCTCAAATCTCCAATAAGTCCTCTCTTCATACTCTGACGGAACAAATGGAGCCTCCCCATACCGGTATAAGAAATCGCCGATTTCAGAGTCAAGTCTCACCGTCTGATTCATGGGCCATTCGAAGAAAACCTCCGAGATCAGAATGGTGACTGTCGGTTTCAAGGATCTGTCGCGCCAGCCAGTCTTATCTCTTAAGTCGAAGAGAAAGTCTCTGGGGTTGTATGTCCTGTAAATGTTCGGCCCATAACGTCGTATTAACTCTTCGCCCCCGTAGTCCTCGAATCCAACAGAGCGTAGTTCTAGAGATCGTAGTGAAATCAGAGAATCCAAGAGCCTAATCAGGCTACCTTTATACACTGAGACAGTTTCAAGAACGAGACTATGGAGCCGCTGAGTGAGGCACTCCGGGAGTGTCAAGTTTCTTGGGGTCTGAACGATGTGCTCTATACGTGCTCTCTCGTCGCTGTATAAGCAAAGGCTCTGTAGGCTTTCGACCTTTTCGAATGCTTTGACAAGGCTTCTGTAATTTTCGTAGTGCAAACTCAATCTTTGGAAGCCCGGTCTTTGTATGAGCGAGTAGAGATCATCGAGTGCGCAACCTCGATCATCCATCATGGATGCATAGTCTTCAATTTCGAAGGGAAGGTTGGACTTGTGGCGCCTGTACCAGTCGCCTTCCCGGCATTCATCATCCTCAACGATAAACTCGGAGATTTTATGCTTGCCATGCTTTGCAAGCACTCTCAATGCGGAGCAAAGGCCACGCCTAAAGATCTGGTACTCATTGGACGGTTCCGTGCTCTTGTCTTTCCATATTATTCTCGAGGTCCGATGGGCATCGGGGAAGCTCCGTGGGCTAGGTAGAGGATATACAAAGCCATAGGGGAATGATCGAATAAGTGGTGTCTCGTACCGAGGCATGAACAATTTCCCATGAACTTTGGTTGAGATAGTGACTCGACGGAGTGAAGGAAATCTGTCTAGGGCATATTCAAAAACCTTCCAATCTGCCCCTGACCTGAGCATCCATCGCTCCTGTTCCAACAACTGGTGATAGTAGTAGTATGATTCCCCCGGCAACATCGCTGCTGCAAGCTCACGCATCCTATCAAGAAGGTCTGGTCGGTTCGCGACAGTATCATTTCCCTTGCTTTTAGCCAGTTGACTGATGGCACGACGGCCACTCCACCAGTACCATGGTGGACAGCCCAAAGCGAAGTCGAAACTGCCTGTCTTGTACTTGTAGTTGGGCGGGATGGTTGGCTGGCCTTCAAAATAGGACTCATCCCATATTATCTCGGTGACACCTTTCCGAAGGTATTCGTGATTCGCCACTTCCTCGACGACATGAATGTTGAGGGGGTTGGCGGAGATGAAGACTCGATCTAGTCGTAACTTGACGGAGTTGTGTACGAAGCGGGATGTGAGGCGTAGTGATTTGATGTCACGATTGGGTAGGAATTTGGCGATGTTATCCACCAACTCTGCTGGCAGAGTTGGTAGATTAGCTGGAGGTGGTCTTTTCTCTTCCATTTTGCGTCCATGGATGTAGCAGGAAGTCGTCCTTGTTAAAGAAAGATGTGACGTGGATTCTGGTGTGCAGGAGAGTGTATATATAAACAACCCAAACCTTGTGTTTGACTCATCTTCCTCTTTCTAATTAAACTTTTCTCTCACCACTCATATCAAGGATGACGAGACGCCTGGGCCGGCAATGGTACAGTAGACTAACCCGATATATAAGCTGCAGTATTTAAACAAAAACACTTTAGACATACTCATATCGCAATCGTTCCATATCAGGTGGAAGACTGATAAGTGAACGCGAGTTTATTTTGAACCTCGCCATGAACTGTCACATACTGGCATTACGGCATGGCACAAATGCATTGAAGTAGCAAAAGCCTCATTTGACAACAGGGATAGTATTGAAGTTTGACTAGTAACTAGCTAGTCATAAACCCCGAGCACAACACAACCTCTACTCCATCCTTCATAATCCATAACTCGTTTCGTCAAAAGTGATGCCTCCGTTAACCATACTCAAGGGTAGGCCAAGGAAAGAAATGCGACAAGTGTCACAAATGTGGTTTTCGATGATCAAAAGATCAATAGCTTATTTGCCGCAGCCAGAGCAAGTGCCTGTAATCCCATTAGTATTGACTTCCAACCGAGATAGAGTCATGTTGACTTACAGCTAGAGCCGCAGTTGCAAGAAGAGGCACCAGAGCAGCCACAGTCGCCAGCCATTGTAAAGGTAGTTTGGTGGGTAGTTTGGAAAAAGGTTTAAAAAGGTATTGTTTGTTTGTAGTGAGGATGAAGAAGAAAGAATGTCTCTGATCTGGATCATGCAGGGTCTTATATAGACATGCGGCCTTTGTGCGTTTATCTTCAGCAGGCCCCTCCCTGCGCAATTGAGGGGTCTTAGAGTGTAATCTGGTTGGTGATCTGAGCTTCTGTTGTGGGGTTTATGTGAGTGATTTTGGCGGTTGGCTTAGAGCAAGCGAGGCCCGCGTGATGATCCACGATGGATGGTTCGAGATTAGAGACAGGGACAGGGATGGGATATCGCGGTAGTGTTAGTGTCCAAGATTCGAGATATATATGTCTATTTCCATACCTATGTTGTCAAACTTTTAACTATTTGAACTTGTCTAGTTGATAAAAACAGTGAAAAGGCCGCTTTGAGCTCTCTGTTATCTGGTCTTTAACCCGTGATAATGCTGTTGTTGTTGTTGTTGTTGAAGCCAAGCTTTAAGGATGGTTGCCACTAACACCATCCACCCCAGCTACGCCTTGCTATTGGATCGCAATATTCACGCTTATTTGCCACTCTTCAACAGGACGTCTCTCATCAATCGGCAGTTGACATGGAACTTATGCGTATGACCGACGTCAGGGTATCAGAAGAATTACTGCTAAGAACACAAGAGACGAAATGATTTGATTACTTTATCCAAACTGAGACTAACACTTAAACTACTTTATTTCAGCCCCCAGCCCAATAGCAATTTTGCTGTTGCCTGACCCGAAAACTCTTAAAGTAACACAATTCTCAAGAAAAAATAGCTTCATAGCTCTGACTTTATCATCTCGTCCGGCTTGACAATCTTCAACCACTGCCTTAGTTTCTCAAGTGCGATATCGTCATGTTTCTTCTCACTAGTCCAAAAGTCCTCCTCAAACCATCCCGGCGTACCAAACGTCTGCAGCAATTTACCAAAAGGCTGACAAGACCCAAAGTCAATCAGCACAGGCTTGTTCTTCTCTCCCATCATGATGTTGCCCGGGTTGATGTCATTGTGCGCCAGTCCAAGGGAGTGTAGATGGCCCACTGCAGAATTGAGATCCCTTAGAAATGAATCGACATCAAGACCTCTGAGATCCGCACTCTTTGTAAATTGTTCAGGGACATCTTGTACTTGTCGATGACTATGCCTGTGATGCGACCGCGCTTTACGCGGCATCCTCTGTAGTGTATTATGTTTGGATGGGGATGTTTGGCAAGCGTCTCCATTGTGAGTGTTTCATCGAGGACCTGCTTTGGCGTTCCGAAGTCAAATCCAGGCTCAAATTGAAAGAGGCCGGGTCTTTTGCAGAAACATGAGCTTTTGTCGTAGTCAAGTGCGATAGTGAGTTCAGTGTCAGCAGGTAGTTCAGGAAACAGATCCTTGTCAGGGACGGGGTCGAGCGCCTTGATGTAGTCGCCAAGAGTCATATCATTCGTTGAAGCCCGCCCAAAGAAGACCTTGTCATCTTCACTCATCCATAGAAATGTTCTTTGGTGGTTGTTTGTCTCTGAGTCGTTGTACTCAACGAGGAAAAGGTCGTCAACCGACGCTGGAGTTGCAAGCAGTGTTGACTCTTGCCCAGCCTGGCTCTTGGAGACACACATCTTGAGCTGGTTATGTTATCAGCGAGAGCGCTAGTTCCAGTTGAATCAGGAGATCCACCTATAGACAGTACTAGCAGTAAATAGAGCTGGCTATCGCTTGATCAGGCGCAAAGTCTTGAGCCTCAATCATGACGTGATGCGCGACAAGGGTGTTGCACATGTTTGTCGAGACCTCAACCGGGTGGGTTTCACTCATATATACTGGGCTGACCTCTTCATGTGTATCATCGTGATTGGCCAGTGGGTCGCAACAGTGTTGTAGCATTGATGGCTGTATTCTGGAAGTTGCGCTGCGTGGGATCCCAACGAATGACACCTTGGATGGTAACACTACATATGCGTGACCCCAGAAAGGACCCATGTTGACAGCGCGATTCATCGAGCAGCGGCGCATCTCGATCCCAAAAGCCGTATCCCTTCAATTCCATAGATAAGTACGTTCCTACTGTCGTTGACATATGTGAGTCCAAGATCAAAGCTCTATCTGTTGGACCTCTAGATCAACCAACGTTTCTAGGTCACGATCTGAAACGGAACTTATCTGACCTCTAACAAAGGATAACTCAGTACCTGTAGATATCTTTCGTTACTTTGGTACACTATTCGGAAAGCCTCAATACTGGGTAACAGAAAGGTTATTATCCAAGTCTAGGGTATCCGAATAAAATAGTCCAACTGGGTCTAAGCTGGTCTAATATGATCAAAGTATTTTGGCTTCGAGGCTCAGCGTCTAATTCTTATGATACCTTCGTAAGAGGGTGTGCTGCTTCCATCTGAATGAACGTCAGCACGGAGGTAATCACTCATATTTTGAGGGCCATAAGTATGTGCACTTCATGAACCCTCCACTATTTTACCATTCAGAGGGTTGGTCCCTCCACATTATAAACTCACACAAGCCTCCCAGTTCCAAATAGGCAGCTCAGGGCTTTCCCACAACGTTTTACCACCTTACTACTCAACACGAAAGATACACTTCAGACACTTCCACCATGTGAGCCTGCTTTTCGAGTGTTGCTCGGATCCATCAACACTGACACACCATATAGGTGTTCCAAGGCGAACATCAACAAGACGGTTAAGATCAAGGGAGTGGAGATCATTGTCAAAACTGTAGTTATATACCATACAGACCCTCACGATTGCGGGCTTCCAAATCCTCCTAAGAAATGATCTTGTAAATGCATGCAACAAGGGCAAGTCCTGGTTTGGTACCAGAGGCATGGACGCTGCGAGACAGCATCGTTTTTATAGAATTTTATGCAGTTGGTCGCACTGAGAAGAAGGAGGGGTGGACATCATCCTGTTGATATAGCTTCTTGTTAGTTGAGACGTTAATTCTTGTCTTGCCTCTTTATAGCGAGGAAACAAAAACGGGAAAGACAACAATTTGAGCTTTTCGTGGTATATTGATTCTTCTACTTCATGTTCCAAACTAGAGTATTTATCAAAGAACCATGAACATTGGCGTCCTACAAGCATCTATAACATACGATATACCCTCCCATTTGAATTTCGTCATCTCCCCTTTTTGAAACTCCTTTCGATAGTTGAGTTCCAAAACTTCTCCAACGGCGGCCATATCAGCAACTGGTGCTACAGATCTTGCCATACAAACCTTTTCATCCACAGGCTTTTCAAAGTCTAATGTGCACATATGGCATTCCCATGGTGCAGGACCAAAAGCACAGTTGTGAGGTCCTTTCTCTTTAGCTTCCTCGACGATCTCGGTTACCTGTTCTTCTAGTGAGTCGACAAAGGCCTCCCATTTTGCCAAGTCGTTAGTCTTTCTCCGTTTCGAAACACAACTGATATCGTCATCTGCGCGTCTCTTTTTCGTGTTAGCTTTCTGTTCAAGTACTTTGTCCTTTGCAGCTCGTCTTGGCTGAATGCGAGTCGGTTCTGATTTTGACTTGATGATGTCGAGCGTGTAGTCTCTGAAATGCTTTTTGCATAGAGGTGCGCCTTTGAGAGACTTCGTCTGGATATTTTTGATTGCCATTTTTGCTGTTGTGGTTAGATCTTTGGTTTGCTCATGGCCATGCTGCATGGGGTTCCGCGTGTTTATGTTGGGTGGTTGTTGCTGACTAGCTGACAACAAAGCATTTTCACTGTTGAAAGGGATCTGAACATGCTTTGATTATGTACAAAGGATTAAGTTGGTGATGATCTTTGTTCATAGAATACATTCAGCTCTTGCTATATGTACAGGGCTTCTCTTTGTTTGGTGTTCGTTCAGCACTCGCAGTGTATTCAACTTGTCTTAAACACTTGTATAGCATACATGTAAGATGTCCCATTTCAATGTTCATCTATTTAGAACACCTTGGGTATTTCGTAAAAGCAGAATGTAGACAATCCAGACAGTTGGCTATTGGTATCACACACGTGAAGTAGCCATGCCAATCAGCTTATCAGTCAATCGTGCTTATCAGCACACCAAGACCTGAACAAATTCCCAGCCAATGGGTGCTCACCCTTATCTCTATTACTAACAAAAGTTAAGAGTAAACGATTGCAGCTAGACTAGCAAACTGGGCTGTCGGCTTCCAACGTGATAGAAATAAAGATATGGGGTCAATTGTGGCTACCCTAAGCTGCCAAGACAGCGAACATTGGATTGGACAATCAAGACCCACAGTCTCCGGCGCGGTACCTGTATTCCGGCGCTGCCCCGGAGTCGTGACCGGAATTCCGTGGTAAGGCACTTCTGACGGGAGTCTAAAAATGTCACAAGATGCATGGCGTCCTTCTAGAAGGCATGTCAAGTTCACCTTGACCATCAAGTGTCCTTATCATCACCCGGCCAGACCATCCCGAACTCGGACCCCAGGTTTCGGTTACGAGACCGAGGAAGCAAAAAGAAACCGACCCTTGTTAATTAAGTCTAAGAGGTTGGCGATAACGTCTTGGCTTTGGGACCCACGGCTTCGTTGCCGACCCTGATTAGTCCCAGCGGCAATGCGCTGCAGCCTCTAAATTTGACTCAGTGAAAGGGCCCTGTAATTTAGCCGTTTGGGCTGCGCCGGGCCCGTTGACTCGGTGAATAGCAGGGCGATAGGGACCTGGAAGCTTATCTTTCACCGAGTCACTGGTTTCACTGAGTCAAGACGGACCAATCACGGTGTTTATCGCGCATTAGTCTTGTGCCTTTAGTTGCCGCGCAGTTGGTTGCGTTTCACCGAGTCACAGTAAGAAAAAAAAAGACCTTCTGGAATTGGGTGAATGCAGATCATGGAACAGATGTACCTCGATGTACCTTTTTCCCGGTCGCGGGGCATTTGGTTTTTGGAGAAGGAAGGAAAGACCACCGGCTGCAAGATCGGACCATGACGGCTGATACGCCACTCATGACCATTCATGACCGGCCATGTACTTATTCTTAAAACTTCTGGAGTGACCTTAATTTTTATTCTTGGACACGCATCTCTTTTCCCTTTTCCCTCTCTCTAATCATCATAGTTTAAGTCGTCTGATCTTGAACTGTGAAGAGGGGATCCATTCATCATCTTCATCATGATGTCTGCTACTCGTATCGGACAACGGCTCGCCCGTCAGTCCCGTCGCTCCCCCATCACCCTTCAACCTCGCCTCACACAAGCCATCCGTCTCAATGGCGCCTCAAGGGCATTTTCAGTCACAACCACAACTCAGGCTCCTCGCTTCGTCGAGTCCCAGAGCAGCACCAAGCTGCACGAGCATGAGCTCTTCTCAAGGAGACACATTGGCAGCGAGTCCAATGAGCAAACAGAAATGCTCAAGATGCTCGACCCTCCCGTGAGCTCCATGGAGGAGTTCCTCGACCAGACTATCCCCCCGCAGGTCAGGAGGAAGCAAAAGGGTCTAAACCTCGTTGAGCAGTGGTACGAGGGCGGCGCTGAGGCCGAAGTCCCTGCTAACGGTCGCACCGAGCACTACATCCAGCAGGAGATGCGAAAACTCGCAAAGAACAACAAGGTTTACGAGTCTTTTATCGGTGCTGGTTACTACGGAACTCTTGTTCCTGCTGTTATCCAACGCAATGTTCTTGAGAACCCTGCTTGGTACACCTCCTACACTCCTTACCAGGCTGAGATCAGCCAGGGCCGTCTTCAGTCCCTCCTCAACTTCCAGACTCTGATCACCGACCTGACCGGCCTTGACATCGCCAACGCCTCCGTTCTCGATGAGGCTACCGCCGCCGCCGAGGCCATGACTATGTCAATGGCTCACGCTCCCAAGGGCAAGGGCCAGAAGACCTTTGTCGTTTCCAAGGACTGCCACCCACAGACCATCTCCGTCCTTGAGTCCCGAGCTGAGGGCTTCGGCATCAAGCTCGTCATTGGCGATGTCCTTGCCGACAACTCCAAGCTCGTCCGCGAAGTTGAGGGTGACCTCATCGGTACCCTGATCCAGTACCCCGATACCCACGGTGGTGTCCACGACTACCAGGCCCTCGCCGATATCGTCCACGAGAAGAAAGGTCTTCTCAGCGCCTCTACCGACTTGCTCGCTCTGACCATGCTCAAGCCCCCTGGTGAGTTCGGCGCTGATATTGCCATCGGTAACTCCCAGCGATTCGGTGTTCCTCTGGGCTACGGTGGTCCCCACGCTGCTTTCTTCGCTACTTCCGAGAAGTACAAGCGTAAGATTCCCGGTCGTCTCGTCGGTGTTTCGAAGGATCGTCTCGGAAAGCCTGCTCTCCGTCTCGCTCTCCAGACCCGTGAGCAGCACATCCGACGCGAGAAGGCTACCAGCAACATCTGCACTGCCCAGGCTCTTCTTGCCAACATGTCTGCTTTCTACGCTGTCTACCACGGTCCCAAGGGTCTCAAGACTATTGCTGAGGATATCTGGAGCAAGACTCGTCTCGCTCAGAGTCTTATCCTCGCAAAGGGCGAGTTCCAGCTCCATACCGATGGTGTTCGTGAGGATGGCTCTGTTCTCTTCGACACTGTTACTCTCAAGGGCTCTCCTGAGGCTATTGCCAAGGTTCACGAGAAGGCTGACTCTCAGCAAATCAACCTCCGCCGCGTCGCTGATGACAAGGTTGGCTTCTCTCTCCACGAGGGTGTCAGCCTTGAGAGCCTTGGCAACCTTGTCAAGCTGTTTGGTGTTTCCGAGTCTGACTTCAACGCCGCTCTTGAGTCTGACAAGGGCAACTTCTTGAACTCTGAGATCCCCGCTTCTCTCCAGCGAAAGTCTGGCTACCTTGAGCAGCCCGTCTTCAACCAGTACCACACCGAGACCGAGCTCCTTCGATACATCTACCACCTCCAGTCTAAGGATGTGTCTCTGGTGCACTCCATGATCCCTCTGGGTTCTTGCACCATGAAGCTCAACGCCACCACCGAGATGCTTCCCGTTTCCGACCCCGGTATCAACAACATCCACCCCTTCGCCCCTGTCGAGCAGGCTTCCGGTTACCAGGCTCTCATCAGCTCTCTCGCCAAGAACCTGTCTGAGATTACCGGTATGGACGCTACTACTCTGCAGCCCAACTCTGGTGCTCAGGGTGAGTTTGCTGGTCTTCGCTGCATCAAGGCTTACCACGAGGCTCGCTCCGGCGAGAAGCGCAAGGTCTGCCTGATTCCCGTCTCTGCTCACGGTACCAACCCTGCTTCCGCTGCTATGGCTGGTATGAAGGTTGTTACTGTCAAGTGTGACGGCAAGACTGGTAACCTAGACATTGAGGATCTCAAGGCCAAGTGTGTCAAGCACGCTGATGAGCTTGCTGCCATTATGGTCACCTACCCCTCCACATTTGGTGTCTTCGAGCCCGAGATCAAGCAGGTCTGTGAGCTTGTTCACGAGCACGGTGGTCTTGTCTACATGGACGGTGCCAACATGAACGCTCAGATTGGTCTTTGCTCTCCTGGTGACATTGGCGCTGATGTCTGTCATCTTAACCTCCACAAGACCTTCTGTATTCCTCACGGTGGTGGTGGCCCTGGTGTTGGTCCCATTGCTGTCAAGAAGCACCTCGCTCCTTACCTCCCTGGTCACCCTGAGATCGACCCTCAGCGCGTTGGTGCTGAGCGTGATAGCACCGCTGTTGCTCCCATTAGCGCCGCTCCTTGGGGTAGCGCCTCCATTCTCCCCATCAGCCACACCTACATCCTCATGATGGGCGGAGAGGGTCTTACCAAGCAAACTGGTACCGCTCTCCTCAACGCCAATTACATCATGTCCCGTCTCCTTCCCCACTACAAGGTCGTCTATACCAACGCTCAAGGTCGCTGCGCTCACGAGTTCATCCTTGACGTCCGACCCTTCAAGGACACCGCCGGTGTTGAGGTTGCCGACATTGCCAAGCGATTGGCTGACTACGGCTTCCACTCTCCTACCATGAGTTTCCCCGTCTCCGGAACTCTCATGATCGAGCCTACAGAGTCAGAGTCCCGAGCTGAGCTCGACCGCTTCTGCGATGCCCTCATCCAGATCCGCAAGGAGATCGCCGACGTCGAGTCTGGCAAGGTTCCCCGCAAGAACAACCTCCTCACCAACGCCCCTCATCCCCAAGAAGATCTCCTCTCCTCCGAATGGGACCGCCCCTACACCCGTGAGGAGGCTGCCTACCCTCTTCCCTGGCTCCGGGAGAAGAAGATGTGGCCTTCTGTCGGCCGAGTTGACGATGCTTACGGTGACACCAACCTGTTCTGCACATGCCCTCCTGTTGAGGGATCCGAGAACTTGTAAAGAGGAAATAATGGGATTCATATAGTTTATTAGCGATTTGGTTTTTTCTTAATGAGGCGAGGGAAGAGATATCATATTCAACCATGATGGGGTTTGAGCTTTTGCATTTGGAATGGTTTATTGGAAAGCTATTCAACTATGGCGAAATGATCTCTGTATTGGCGGAGTTTTATGCGAGATATGATGATTGGATTTTCTAGAGAAAAAGTTCTAAAACTACCTAGATCAATTTATGAGTTAAAACATTTGAACGTTTTTTTCCATGATTGAATGTGGCAAACATGTGAAGATTGATTGTAGAGCCTTTAATAATAGCCACGCTTTATCGTTGGTAGCTATCGCATACAAATTGAACATAGCATACCTATGCTAATTCTCCCACATGTCATGGGCGCTCTGCAAAAGACTACCGCCGATACGTTAAAAAAGCGACTCAAAAGTCATGCAGAAAAGTTGTTAAAAATTCCTTGTTGAAAAGTCTCTTGATATCTTGCTTTAAATCACATGCATTATTTTGTTAAAACTACCCAAAAGCATCGCTCGTTTAGTGCTCCTCCTTGATATGCTCAGCATAAGCAGCCTCATCCATCAAACCGTCCAAAACAGAAACATCCTCAGCCTCAACCTTGATCAACCAGCCCTCCTTCTCAGGGTCCTTGCCCAGATCAGCAGGTGTCTCAACGATAGGGTCGTTGGTCTCGACGACTGAGCCAGAAACGGGAGAGTTGATGTCGGAAGCTGACTTTACAGACTCAACGCTGCCAAAGGACTCGCCCTGGACGGTCTCATCGCCTACTGCGGGGAGTTCCACGTAGACAACATCACCGAGAGCCTCAGCGGCGTAGTTGGAGATTCCAATTGTGCCTGAAAAATGTCAATTGAGTGTTGATTGAGAATTTGAGGTGAGAACTTACAGGTCTTGCCATCGGCGGCTACGTCAATCCACTCGTGGCTCTCAGTGTATTTTCTAGCGAGAACTGCGATGCGTTAGATCAATTGAGTAGACACAAAAGTCAATTGAGACTCACGGTTCATGGAAACTGAGAAGCATCGTCGGGGAGCAATGTTGTTGACTCTGCAGGTGAAAGCGGCCTTGGGAGCTCGGAGACCAGTAGATCGGAGCTTAGAGGCAGAAGCCCAAGCTTGACGAGCAAAGATACCAGACATTGTGAGTTGATTGAGACGTGTGATTGAATTGACTTGATTTGGTGGTGATGGTGTTGAGAGTTTAGTATGGTGATGATGATTTTAGCTGACCTTGTCCCTCATTTACTAAGTTACCACTCCCTCCCATCCGTCTTCGGCGGCGCTCCGTGTCTGATCTTGGCCAAAGTACCTCGGAGTCACTGTCCGGCCCCAGTAAAGAAGGCGTTTTTCGTAGCGTCATGAGTTGGAGATGGGCTCCATGGAACAGGGGGGTCATCAGGCCATGATGGTACTTGTCGTACCCCACCAGAAAAAGTACAGGTACATGCTATCTTTTCCCATGACAACCATCTTGAGAGCGGGTACACGCTTGTACCTGTAGATACTACTTGCATCTTTCACTGAGTCATGTATAGATAAACCCCAGATTGAATGCAAAGCTTTGGCCTTTGATTTTTTTTCTGGGTATGCGGGGAAAGCTTTTGAATGGAATTCCGAGGATTGGAACTTTTCGGAGTTTGGGAACGGAACTCGAAGTGCAGTAATTTTTATCATGTAATTTCGACTCAATTGGGATGAAGTTGGTTATTGGAGCATGTGAACGAAGGATTGGTGTGACCATTGGTGTGTTGGTGATTACGCTCGTGTTACAAGCTAATTAGAACATCATGAGATAAGAGACCAAGGCATGAGGATGTAGTACAACAACATAATACAAGTTCGTGATAATAAGTTAAATATGGTTTAGAATCTTATTGAATTTCAATTCTGCCATGAATAAACTATTTTCCCAACGCCAAAAATGATCTTGCTACCTCTCATTAAAAACATCATGACTTGAGCCAAGGCTGGGGGAATCCTCCAACCCACTCAGCAACCTCATCCCGTAGCGCAGCAATCTCCTTGACATTAGATCCATCACCCAAGTACTCAAGGAAGTTCTTCACAGTAGCAGGGTTCTTGGCACCCTTGGCCTCGGCCGCAGCACGGGCATCCTTATCAACCGCGAGAGTGATCTTCACTCCGCGGTCCACAATATCGGCCACGCGCTTAAAGTCCTCGCCGTTGAAGCCGCGTGTTGTCATGGCGGGTGTGCCGAGACGGAGACCGCCTGGCTTGAGCGCGGAGCGATCACCGGGGACGGTGTTCTTGTTGCTAGCGACGCCAACGAGCTCGAGAACGCGCTCGACACGGGCGCCGTCGACACCCTTGGGCTTGAGATCGACAAGGACAAGGTGGTTATCTGTGCCGCCGGAGACAAGCTTGTAACCAAGATCGCTGAGCTGCTTAGCCATGGCTTGAGAGTTCTCGAGGACCTTTACTTGGTAGTCCTTGAACTCGGGGGTCTGAGCCTGCTTGAGAGCGACAGCGAGAGCGGTGATAGTGTGGTTGTGAGGACCGCCCTGGTGTCCTGGGAACACAGAGGCGTTGATAGGACCCTCAAGGTCGTACATGATCTGCTTGCCCTTCTTATCCGTGCTTCGCACGCCCTTTCGGTAGAAGATCATAGCACCACGAGGTCCGCGCAGGGACTTGTGGGTAGTGGTAGTAACGATATCAGACTCGTCAAAGGGTGTTCCGATAACACCAGCAGCGACAAGACCGGAAACGTGAGCCATATCGGAGAGAAGGTAAGCACCAGCCTCGTCGGCGATGGCACGCATGCGAGGGTAGTCGATGAGGCGGGAGTAGGCAGATGTACCTGCGACGATAACCTTGGGGCGGTACAGCAGGGCGTTCTCGCGCAGCTTGTCGTAGTCGATCAGGCCGGTCTCCTCGTTGAGTCGGTAGGGGAAGGTCTCGTAGTACTTTGAGATCATGGAAATCTTCTTGCCGGGGATTTGGTAGCCGTGAGAGAGATGGCCTCCGTGGGGGAGGTCAAGACCCATGATGCGGTCGTGGGTGTTGAGGATGGCCGAGTAGGCGTAGAGGTTGGCGGGAGATCCAGAGAGGGCTTCACGAAGTTAGCATTGATCATGATGAGGATTGGGTGACACTTACGCTGAACGTTGACACCCCACTTCTCAGGATCGAGACGGAAAGTCTCGAGGGCTCTGCTCTGGCAAAGGCGCTCGGCCTCATCGATGTGCTCATTGCCTCCATAGTATCGTGCTCCTGGGTAGCCCTCAGAGTACTTGTTTTGCATAACACTGCCTAGGGCATCGAGAACTGATCGGGAGGTGAAGTTTTCGGAGGGGATGAGGTTGATGAAGTGGTTCTGGCGCTTCTCTTCCTATAATGGGGTCAGAGTATGTCAATTGATAGGAGGAGTAGGAGAACGTACACGCTTGAGGATGGCGTGGATCTCGGGGTCGCCTTGCTCGAGGCTTGAACCGAGGAGCTGTGACTGTCAGTAGCTGTTGACTGTAGATTCGATGATAATAACTTACATCCTTCTGAGTAGCAAAGGTTCTAGAGGTAATGCGCGTAGCCAGAGATGGCTTGCTGCGAAGGCATTGCTGCCGGAGAACTCTCATGTTCATCATGATTGCTATGAGACGGGGGGTATCAAGGATGAACTGCAAAATGAAAAAGTAAAAAGATGAAACCAGACAGTCACAGTAACAACTTCTCGAACAATTGCTTCAAGACTAAAGAAGGCAGCCCTTAGATCTAATAAAGAGTGTCCGACATGTTTGCCGCTTCGGCTCATGAGTTCCAGGATCGGAGCATGAGATTCAAGGATGCGCAAAAGGGTACGTACCCCGGCCGCCGGTTTAATGTCACCGAGTCAATCTTATCAGAAACGTCACTGAGTCGAGGAGAGGAACCGCCCAGAGAATGGATTATGGAGGGGTTGGGTTCCACATGACCCTCGGAGGATTGTCATGGAGGGCCGGAAGTGAGTTACCTCGAGGTACTTTGTTAAGTCTACAAGGTGGCTTGCTTTGACTCGGTGAAGAGAGAAGAGAAGCTAAGAGGAAGAGGCAAAATGGAAGGTGTAGGGTAAACTAAACTAGTCTAGCGTCCTAGGGAGATAAGATTAGTGGAGAGATACAGTAATCTAGAAGGCTTCTCCCTCTGTTGTTCCAATTCTTTATTCCCCGCAAACAAAAAATAGAGACTCCACTCGCTTATTCCGGGGGCCACGATCCGATTCACGGCATGCGCTGCATTGCCATCTTTCACGTAACCGCGCCGCGCTCACAGTACAGTACAACCTAGTACCTTTCACCGAGTTCGTGTCACGTCGGGTCTGTCCCACAATGTCGCCTACAAACCAAAACACAACCCCTTCCTCAGGCTCAGGTATAGCCACAGCCATGCGTCCTATGCCCATAATCCGCAGTAGGACAGGCTGCTTTACCTGTAGGAAGCGCAAGAAGAAGTGTGACGAGAGGTACCATAGATCCAGTCTAAAGTGATAACCCTTCCTCTAACTTATGTGAATGTAGTAAACCAATCTGCAGCGGTTGCAAACGCAATAAACTCGACTGTATCTGGCCAGATCCTGCTGCTTCTGCCCCTAGTAATTCGTCATCAACTTCATCTGCCAAGGTAGCAGCAGCAGCAGTATCCCGGTCATCACGGCCCTCATTTGGTGCTTCCTCAACAGGTTCTCAAACAAGCATTTCCTCTTCACTACGCCGCAGTCAAGACCGTGATCAGGAATATGATCAAGGTCAAGGTCGTGACCCGCACTCGGCCACTGACCCCGTGCTACCGGACTCGGCGCCGGACCAGGACCGAGCTTTTGCTGATAACCCCGGCATCGTTATTTCCCATAATGGCGACAGTTCTCCGGTGTCTGGGGATACTCACATGATCGATGCTCATGATACTCAAGTGGATGATGATGATCATGATGTTGAGACTGTCGTTAACGATAACGCTGATCACCAACCTTCCCACTCACCGTCGTCATCATCAGCTTCATCAGAATCTCCAACCGCCATAACGACATATGATCCAGATACTGCCAATGCCATCACTCTCGCGTTGCCGCCTTCACCAGAGGGAGGACTACCACTCAATGGAGTCATCACCATGCCAATGTCGATGCTCCCAGAGCAGGGACATCATTCATATGAGCTACTGAGTTACTACCTGGATCGAACAGCCAATAGTATGGGAA
The DNA here is from genome assembly GCA_004367095.1 of Fusarium nanum. NCBI lineage: Eukaryota > Fungi > Ascomycota > Sordariomycetes > Hypocreales > Nectriaceae > Fusarium > Fusarium nanum. The sequence continues at coordinate 217,611 of QGDY01000025.1, forward strand.
ATGGATCCACGGATGTGAATCCCTTCATATCAAAGCTCATACCTCTGGCTTTCTCAAAACCGCTCGTGTTGCAACTCATACTCGCGCAAAGCGCTGCTCACCGCCAGGCGTCAGCGGAACGTCATCCAAGTGATGAGATTGCACAGAGATACTATACCGACTCATTACGGATGTTCAGGAATGTAGTCGATGAGTATGTCTCTGGCAATGCTGAGAACACTCTTGTATTGACTGTCGGGAGTTTAATTATGTGCTTGACTGAGGTTCGTACGCGCAACATCTACTGTAGTCATCAACTAACATATGACAGGTTGCTAAAGGCGATATCCATGGTACGATATTTGACCATCTAACAGCATCAAAGTCATTAGTGAGCACGTTACTCACAGGAGCACAAAACCATTTATACGATGACTTACCCGACTTTCTCATCGAGTATTACATGCACATAGCAGCCACGAGCATGATCTCGATAGACCCGCAGTACAACTCGCAATCACTACTCAGCCCAGACATAGAAGTAAGAGCCAGGAATTTAGTCGCAAGGAAGTATGTCGGACAGCTATGCGGATGCTGGCTCGAACTTCTCATCCTCATTTCTCAGATCTTCCATCTGGGACAGGTCATGTCGTCGCCGACAGTGGACGGCGCCATCTCGCCAAGTCCTGACAACATCGTCAACTTTGCGTTTCTGCAATCTCAAGTAATGGGCTTTTACCCAGATCCTTCGGTTACACCATATACGCGTCTGGCCGGATTAGTTTGGAAACAGGCCGCCTTGTTATATCTCTGGACAGTCCTGGGCAAACCACACCAACAACCAGAAGGAAGCTTCCAACGCGCGCTAGTCGAATCCGCAGTCGCCGAAGCAGTAACACTCCTCGATCAATTCCCCGCTACGGTGAGAATAAACACGAGTCTCTGCTGGCCGCTCGCTGTAATCGGGTGCAGCACATCTGATCCCTCAGTCCAGCAAGTTCTGAGGACGAGACTGCAGACAATGCTGGATACCATTGGCCTTGGAAATATGAAGCAGACGTTGGTACTGTTGGAGCATATATGGGAGCAGCCACCCGACCAGGTTAGTCCGTGGATGTTGTGCAGGGCGATGCGTGAGCGTCAGATCTGGATATCTTTTGCGTGAAAAGGACACTGTTATTCTTAGATACCCGCCTCGATTATGTATAGAGTCCTCGGGGCACATGCAATACAGCTGACCACGTTCTGCAACACCAATACCGTAGTGCTTTCTTACATGTCATCATCAATATGTAAAGATCTATTGCTTGCTAAGTAAAATGTCCCACATCTTGGACGCCACCAAAACACCATCATGAGCTGCCCTAGCTCTCGTAATACCCTCATCATACATCTCCTTCGAGAAGACCTTCTGGTCATATCTCGCCTTCATGATCTCCTCCATAATGAAATCGTCAAACTCGGGATGAGCCTGGGTCGTCATAATACGACCTGGTTTGTAAAGCCCTTGGATTTCACATTTTGGGCTGCTTCCCAAACTGACCAGTCCTCCGGGGACTTCTAGGACTGCGTCTCTATGCATTTGGTGAAGGCCCTGGAGTCACGTTAGCGAGTTGATGTTTTGGGGGTGGGGATAGCTTACGAGGGATGGGACACCGAGGAGTTTCTGGCCGGTCTCGTTGAGCTCGATTCTGTCGACACAGACTTCCCAACCACCTGGGCTCACGGCAACCTTTGCACCGAGTGCTCGGGCAATGATTTGATGACCGAAGCAGATTCCCACAATGGGTATATCAGTCGAGGTATAGACGTTCTTGACAAAGTCGACCAGCTTCAAAATCCAAGGATCATCGTTAAAAGATGTATGTTCTAAAATCCAAGTCAGCTTTTTGAAACTCGGTTCAATGAGAGGAGATACTCACTGCTTCCTGTCAACAAGAACCCGTCAACATCCTCAATCCTGGGATACTCCTGAGCTGTGACAACGTCCCATTTGCTAATTTCATAGTTGACGTCTTTTCCCTTATCACCCAACCCCTCATGTTTCAAGCCTTTGTCCATAAGTTCTCGAAAGACATCTCCGTATGTACCACGCTTTCCATTAACGGCCGGGATAGGAGTATCACATTCCAAAACAGCGAGTCGAAAGTTGCGTGTCATTTTGGATTCTGGTACAACAAATTGACTATTAAATCGTATAGTGAATATTCAAAGAAGGTTTAGTTAATAGGTTGGGGGATGGAAATGTAGTTCTACGATGGCTCTTTAAGTGGTTACATATATGACTTCAACCCCCACTAATAAGCGATCTCATGACCGGTTTCATAATATGTGACACTTGTTTGAGTAATGTTAGCCGAATTGGCGGATTGTATGCTTATTGGACTTGAGTTGCACTGGTGGATGGGTTGTTCGGTCCGCGGTGGATAGCCGCGCTTTACCGCGCCTCCACATTGACTCGACAGTATCGCGGTGAGCGGCAGTTGCGATATCATCAACAAGATAAGTGATAACATGATAACTATTTGTTAGGACTTAGAGCCAGAAGTTATAAGGTCAACGATCTGGTTAGAGATAAACCCGTCCGAAGAGAGTTGTGATCCCATAAGTTGATGGACTAGCATCTGATTGTATGAATTTCCTTGACAGAAAGAGATCAGAAGATAAGCTCGAAATGTGAGATTGAGATACTTCGGACTATCTGATACACTATAGGCTGACAGAACATCTGGGATCTCACGTCATAGTTCTTGTAGTTTGAGTCCCTCCCCACGCTGAGGATCAACTCTGTTAGAACAGCTGTTTGATAATTTTCGATTATGAGATAACGAGAAGTAACATAGTGATATGTTATATTGGAGCCTTCCATTGCATTAACTCGTGGAAATTAGTTTATGTATCACTGTTAGTGGTTCATTTTGTTTAAATGCTGGGCGGAAGATCAATCCGCGGTTCATGCGTAGCTGAGAACAGTTTGGAATATTTCTCATATCAACATCGATTTTCCTAGGCTAACAGAACCCAATGAGACCTATACTTAGGCTATATCAAATAGGCTCTGGTTTAAGTGGTTTCTCGTCTTGACCGTATGAAAGAGAGGATGATATCTAATATCAAAGAGTGACGACACGTCACCTTCAACAAGCCTCGAAGGGGCTACCAATTCAATTATTGGCCCATTCTATGAGATTTCGGTTTTCTCTAGGTATACAGTGATTAGGTCGTGTCATCTCACGTTATACCGTCGAGCAACCAAGTAATCCTTACAACTGGGAGAGTTGCAGGCAAAAACAGTTTTTGATAGCCGACTCCCAGTAGTCGTTACAGTTAGAAACTTGTAAATTGGTCAATCCTAGTCAGATATACTACTACTTTGTCAGATAGTCTGTTGATGCCAGTCTATGTTGCTGTTAGTGGGTGCGTGACATATCAAAAGCACGCTCGTTGGGCATGTACTCTTAGCTACCTAGTCTCACAGTCACCAATTCAATCTATCCCAGCTGAATATTCACTTGTCTCTTTAATTATAAAGCATATGAAGATGCACATCTGATATGAAAATTCTTTTAAACCAGCCACCCGTAAGAAGGATTGACCGCCGAAAGCATGAGAGACGAAATAACCTAAGCACTTTATGCTAGCTTAGCCTAGCCTTTAGACCACTTTATTTTAGTACCTTAGGTCTTTGAAGACAATTCTCTGCCACCTCGAAAAGATAAAAGTCGGATCCTTCGGATGGGAAACAGAAACCTGGTTCAATAACCCTCGGTGTCTCCGATTAACAAGCCTTGAGTAGTACCAGGATCAATGTGACAATGCACGACAGACGAACGTGAAAGTGGATGCATCTCTTAAATTCCTTGAAACCATCATTCAGCCGAGGTTTGTGACAGCCAATTATCTGTCACTCGTAACAAAAGCTCCTGACTTTCAAGACAATCCCAGGCACTGCCGTTGACTAGTGTTGAAAAGTTCCTTGAATTGAGTGTCAGAGTGCTAAACTAACCAATAACTGGTCTGGGCTTTTAGTGAATGGGCTGGTATAACAAGTCAAAGCTAATGGTAAATGTACGTCATAGAGAAGTGATCTGCAAGGTCCTAGGATTAAGCTCACTGTGGAGCGGGGAAATCTATTAGAAGCTGATGACGGACGGTTCATCCAAGAATGACGTGAAAAGGCACTCATTTACAGTTCGTTTTGACAGTGTTTTTCTTATTCCCAGCCTCTTTGTTCGAGGGAATTAGGTTTGAGTAAATCACGCATTGAACGGGCACTAAGTTAAATAGTTAAATAGACCTTGATTTCCAGTTTCATCAATTGATCTATTTGCGCCTTTCTCTCACTCATCTCCAGTGACATATGTCTATTCAATGGCTCCTTTGAAAGATCTAGGCTTAGGCCAAGTCCTCGCCCGAGCTCTCTCCTCATCAACGCTCTCTCAACCACCAACTCTCGTCTCCCGCCAAACCGTTGAAACCGTCACCGTCACTGCAGGCGACAATGGCAACGACGCCCAAACTCTAAGCGGTGGTGCCATCGCGGGTATCGTCATTGGTTCCATCGCTGGTTTTCTCCTTCTTCTCTGGATCATTCGCTCGTGTCTCAATCTTGGCGCGCCGCCACAAGAGAGGGAGAAGTGGTATCACTACAAAGAAGAGCCGAAACGACATCATCACCGCTCGAGAAGCAGACGGTCGCATCGCTCGAGCATTTCTGCACCGCCTCCTATTGTTATTCGGGACTCGAGGTCGAGAAGCCACCACCGACGGGGACGATCGCCTGGGTATTATGGCGAGGATCGCAGTAACCGATACTACGTCTAAGTCTTGACAACAAGCGTTTGCTGAAGAGCAACCGGCGCTTCGAGACCAGATACTTGGAAGCATCCATCAATCGAAAGGGTCAAAATGGTCCAGAAATGGACAGGAGTTTGGCGCATGGTACAATAGGCGCGCCACTTGAAGCATCACGACTTATGAAATGAATCACGTTACGAAGTTGGTGAATGATGTACATGGGTTACATGACTAGGGTTAATTGAACTTCTATACCATTTCTTTCCTAATAAATATACGTTTACTCTGTTTTCTTTTTATCCGAATGTACTGTCATCACTGAACCTACCGTAAATCACGATGTGAGAAGTACTGTAGCATCTCGTTCCTGAGTGTCTCACTTGCCACACCAAGCTAGAATTAGCTGACGTTTTGACACTTTACAAGTCTATTGTAGCGCCCGGTAGACTGAGACGCATACGCCAAGGCGTTATGCCAGCTTTCAGCACATTGCAGGTGTGTCGAGACGATGCTCTTAGGAAATATCAATACTTCTAATCTAGATCATCTTTCATCTACTATTATACAAATTTTACACCTATTCAGGTTTATGGCTCTTCATATCATCTTCAACGTTAGAAGTACAAGTCGTCTCAGCCATAGATGCACCCTCCAAAGTGGCTCCATCCATGCTCATCTGGATAAGAGGACCCTTGTAGTGTTTCCTTCCATCAAAGATCCACGTGCCGACTGAAATGAAGAGAATTACTCCAAACGCAGCGATACAGTAGTTCATGTTTGTAGGTGTAACAGGAAGTTCGGGTGGGAACACGAAGAGGACCGTTGTGAGGATGGCCCATGCGATACCGATCAAACTGCACACCCAACGAACTGGGGTGCTCAGCTTGAAAGGGCGGTCTTCAGGAAGCAAGTTTCCGCCGCGTAGTAGGTGTATCGCCGGTGGAATTCCGTAGGTGACTCCAAGAGCAACGACTGAAGCAGCGGTGATAGCGTTAAAGGCACTGGAGCTTCCTAGAAGAATTAATCCGAAGACGATGACCCAACCTGTCGTCCAGAATAGTGCATTCAACGGGACATCGAGTGTAGGATGCACTTTAGCCCAGACATGACTGAATGGAAGGCCTCTATCTCTCGCAAAGGAGTATGTCATTCGTGCGCTGGTCGTCATGATCGCAGTAGCAGTGAAGACCATGCAGACGATGGAAAAGACAAGCAGGCAGATACTTCCAGCTTTGCTGTTCGTGGCGTCAAAGTACATCTGCAACAGCGCACCAGCAGGTGACTCGATAACGTTTTGAACGTCTTTGACAACAAATAGAAGACACGAAAGGAATATGAAACCGCTTGCCATTCCAATCAAAATACACCAGATCATGATGCGAGGGCCCTCAACGCGAGCGTTTGGAATCTCCTCAATCATGTGTGCCGCAGCGTCAAAGCCAGTAAGAGCAAACGCACCCTGGAGTAGGCCGAGCATCCAAGCTAGGCCATCAGGCCAGCCGACTTCGTTGATGAACTTTCCATAGACGAAAGCGCCGCTCTGGTAATCCGGTGCAGCACAAGCGAGGACTGTAATGCTGATGATGATAAATCCGGAAATACTCCACAGGAAAGCGGCCTTGTTGAAGAGAGGAAGTAACCGCGTTGCAAAGGCGTTGATGACCAACGCAATGAGCGTAAAGGCAAGGTAAATCAGGAACTGATGCCAAGCTTGAGCCTTGTAGCTGGGATGCATGAATGTAATTGCATCGGTGACGAAGGTGCTTCCAAGCAAAGGTGCCGTAGCCGTCAAGACGACATAGCCCGCCGCGTTGATCCAGCCGGTAACATAACTGATTCCTCTCGACCACTTAGGCCACGCCAACAGCGCAGCCCAATGGTACTGTCCACCAGCAGTAGGATAGGCAGATAACATCTCCGCCAGGGGTGCAGCTAGACAGAGGTTACATATTCCAGCAACCATCAAACCCCAGATAACAGAGGAAGGACCGCCGGAGGGCAAAGCCAGAGAAATAGAAGCGGACAGGGCAGTCCATGTGTTGAGAATAGCGAAGGCGAGACCTAGGAGGGAGATTTTGGAAAAGTTGCGTTTTAGTTCTTGTTTATGGCCTAGTTGTTCTAAGGCTGCTGAGTCGTCGATGTGGACGTTTTTGTCCCTTGGGGCTTGGGACTCCATGATGGGTATCGTGATGGAGAATAGAGATGGGGTGGTGAGGATAAGTTGGGGAAGAGGTTTGTATTTAAAGGCAGTGGTTTGCCGTTAACGGAGGATCGTTTCTCTTGCCGAGTTAGACTGATAGCTATCAGTGTGTATGGGCGATCCATGGGATGAAACGGTATCAATGAGACTACAATGGTGTGTTAGTGCATATAGCTGGTAACAGAAATAACTCAGATCCATGTCCATGGTACAGTAAATAGACAACTAACTATCTGGTCTAGAATCGAATAAACTGGTTGTATTATTCTGTTCTCTATCATCACTGCTTACAAGTTTAACGAGAGTCATACTCTTGCGTAACAGGGCGCGCTCTTCAAGTATGACGATCCACACCTTCTCACCCCATGACAAGATAGATTAGACAGATCAACAGAATGACGTTGTGGGGAAATTTCTTGGCCCCGGGCCGGGGAAGAGCCTATCTCTTTTTGTTCTAGAATTGTTTTGCAGTGACATTCAACTCTGGGAATTGGATGCATTATTACTGTTGGTGAGTATCTTTTGCAATGTAGCCACTTACCGCATGCTATCAACAACAACTCATATACTATTCAGGAAATTATCATTGTTGATATTTGTTTTTCTGAGTTATGTCCATGGTCCAGTAAGTGATAGAGACCGCATGTCTTATCATTTTACCGTCTTGAAACATCCATGCTAGTCGGTTCCTAGCATCTTCGGAGCCGACAAAGCTAAGCTAGGCATTCTCCGGAATCAGCGGGCTTTGTTGTAAACACAAAACCCTTCTCCAAAGCATTCTTCTTTAAGCCTAGTCCATCGGTATACGTCACCTTGTAGTTTGCAATAAGAAATAATGGTCAGATTGAACACGTTAAGGTCTAGTGATGATCGGCTATGCGGCAGCCATAGCCTCACATTCACTACCCCAACCTCAGCTTGGATTGAGTAGACAAGATACTAAATTACCCAAACGTTTAATGCTGAAGTGGAGTAAACCCCAAACGTTCCCCGACTCTTCTGACTTATGGTTATTGTTCATGAATAAGTCAGATAATACTCTATCATTTGCGGCTCTTTGTCCCTATATTGGCCCGTGCTACCCCCGCCAGAACATCCGTCTTAACCGAGTGAACCGGTCAAACCGGCTTCTATAACAACGATATCCCCTTCACCTTTGCAGTTCTACAAATTGCAGTGAGGGAATTGCTACCTCTCAAGACCGGCATCGACCGGCTCCTTTCAGCAGGATCCGCATACCATGTGGAACTCTCGTGGCGAGACATCAAACTCTCTCCACGAAACCCCGTGTTGATACTCTGGAGAAAAGAGATTTCATTACGTGAAGAATTCTACTGTTGACAGGCGACTCCGCGATATGCCCCGCGACCTTGAGGGGTTTCCCCAAGTCTTCCCCTTGATTTGTGTGGATTTATTGAGTAATAGTAACTCAAAGTCTGGGACAGTAAGTTGGGCATTGATCGTCCGGTTGGAGATGCGCCCGTTGGAGAGATTGAAGTTTATCATAGCCTTTGGGGTACGCATTGGAATTGCGTGCTTTGGGTTGCCCGATCGGTCCGCCGTTTTTATCAGGGCATTGTTGAACATTAAAGATTAAGATCGACGACAAAAAGACGTGGACTGATAGTGTGTTGCGAATGAGGTCCTGAAAACGTAATTAAGGCTTCGTCTTCTTCCACAACTGTCCCAGGGTCTGTTCATGTATGGCTTTGAAGACGTAAACGTACATACAATAGCCAATTGAGACCAGCTAACAGGCCATTAATATCAAGCCATTGTCCAAATTCAGACTGCGTTATTGAGGCTCTGTTACCGTCCACTTGGGTAAATCGCCAAGGGCCTGCCAAGACGGGTAGACCTGCAGGGTAATTGTAGTAAAATTTACAAGCAGTTGCCAACAAATAAGTATCGATCATTAACAGTTCTTTGAAGAGAGGGAAAAAGAAAAACAGAAACACCCGATGGTTCCTAGCAGGAGGAATTAAGTTCTATACAGAGATACGCGATTACGAATTGATGCCAAAAAGTCAAGACAGATAGTTGTCTGAAAAGCAAAAAGTGAGGTTCTGCCCGGGCTCGAACCGGGGACCTTCTCGGTGTTAACGAGATGTCATGACCAACTAGACCACAGTACCAAGCTGCTTTTGTTGAAGATCACAACGCCATAGTCAGATGAAGAGCAGCGGCCACTGCACCACCAGAGTCTCCCACTAGCAAAGCGTAATACCTACCAACTCTCACCAAAGACCGACGCACGCCACTGCTCACAGTATGCACCCCAACTTGAGAGCGATCTTCATCTAACAACAGGATAATCCACATTTCCGTAGTCCGCGGTATTGGCTATAGCATCTCATTGATACTGAGAAGATCCTTAGACGGAACCACACTCTTTGGGCCTTTGACCTAGGATCAATTGTGTTTCTCTTACTCATGCTTCCGAACTTTGATGTACTTGAGAGTAAATTGCGGTATTCCTGACATCTCAATTGGATAAACCTGGTCTTGTGGCGTAGTTGGTTATCGCATCTCGTTTACACCGAGAAGGTCCCCGGTTCGAGCCCGGGCGGGATCAATCTTTTGCTATTCTCAGCAATCTCTTCTTTTTAACTTTCTATTTTAGTCGTATACTTATCAAGTGGAATGCTCTATCATTTCTATTTCTGCTTCCAGAGCGTGGCTAATGGATAGCAAGGACTTTGTCCTCTTAGACTGCGAACACCAAAAGAAAGTGGTACAAGTGCAGGTTAGCCAGATAGCTAGCTAGCATGAATTGACTGGAGTACCTGGTCTCTCTCTTTCAGACCCGGCATGACAATGAGTGTTGAGGTTCTCTGTCGATATGGCAGCAGTCCAAATGTTCGGATATCATCGAGCAAGCATAGAGCAAACAGGTCATGGGTCGGTTGCAAAAGACTTCTATACAGGTACCATGAAAAGCTACTTTGCAAGCAAGACTGACATCGGCTGCCTTTCGATAGCTATATGAAGAGGCGGAATCCACAGCTGCCATCGAATCATACAATGGAAAAAAGCTCTCTGTACTCGCGTTTTGCTTCACTGCATTTTTAACCTCGCCCTGGGCCAGGATATGTAGCTCCAGGACGGTTACCCGGTGTTTCATGAGAAGAAAGAAGCAAAACAATCCACAGTGATAAAGACAAGTGCATCAACGTGATATTGTAATCTTCAAACAAGTACGCATCAGTGGCTAAAGGTTAGAGCATGAAGGATCCAACAGCCCTACCCATCTTCGGCAGTTTCCAGCCGTTTAAATCGCTTGACAAGAACAGTAAACATAACGGACCAATCTGAAGACACGTGAAACGAAATAAGGCAACTAGAAGAAAATCCTCGAAGTACGACAAAAATCGGCTCGGCCTCGCTCTTTTTTCGCGACGGATTTACGGTTACTCAACTCTGTTTCACAAGAGGGACCTCTTTACTGGTTTTCGTATTTAACAACGTCTTATTGGCTAGTCAAGTTCAAAGTGGAGAATCTGCGCCCTGCCGTGAACCCTACGGAGATCCACTTACCCAATATGGTAATAGCTATCCCGCTCGATAAGTCCGCGATAGCATCATTGATGATGGAAGTCAAGGGAATTAATGAAGATTCGGAGTTAGTGATGGAGTCAATGTCTGAGTCTAATGGATATGATGAAGTATAAAGCTGAGAGAAAGGACGGTGGTTGAAGTGTTCGATATCCTCATCACTCTACGGCTACAGCTACAACAATAACAACTCTACTACACTACAACAATCTTATTATAAACACTTTCAAAATGTCTCAGTACGCCAAGAACCAGCCTGAGGGCTTCGTAAACAAGATCGAGCGAGTAGCCATCATTGGCGTAAGCTTCCCATTCCTCCCTGAACCATCCAATCACTAACATGACATAGGCTGGTGGAAGTGTTGGCAAGTACCTAGCCAAGCACATCATTGCAACCGGCAAGCACACAGTCACAGCCATCACTCGCAAAGAAAGCACCAACAGTGCCCCTGAAGGAGCTCGTGTCGCTGCCGTCGACTACGAAGACGAGAATTCCCTTGTCGAGGCTCTCAAGGGCCAGCAGTTCCTCGCCATCTCCCTCTCCGTCCGAGCTCCTCCCGGTACTCAAGAGCGCATCGTTCGTGCTGCTGCCACTGCTGGAGTCCCATGGATCATGCCCAATGTTTACGGCATTGACATCACAAATAAGTCCCTTGCTGAGGAGAACATGACCGGTGGGGGCGTCTACCCTGGCATCGAAGCTATCGAAGAAGCCGGTGTATCATCCTGGATCGCTATGTGCTGCTCTTTCTGGTACGAGTTCTCTGTCTGCCAGGGACCTCAGTGGTATGGCTTCGACTTTAGCAACGGTCAAAAGAAGGTTACCTTCTACGACGACGGTAACACTCAGATCAACACTTCAACCTGGGACCAATGCGGTCGAGCATTCGCATCTCTCCTCAGCCTCAAGGTCATCCCCAATGATGAGAACGACAAGTCCCCTACTATCTCCCAGTGGCGAAACAAGCCCCTTTACATCTCCAGCTTCCTCCTCTCTCAGCGCCAGATGCTTGACAGTCTGCAGCGCGTGACTGGCACTACAGATGCCGACTGGGTTATCGAGCACGAGGGCGCCAAGGAGCGATGGCAGCGAGGTGTTGATATGCTCAAGGCTGGTGATCGGTCTGGTTGGGCGCTGGCTATGTATGCCCGAACATTCTTCCCTAATGGTGACGGAAACTTTGAGGCTAAGTATGGACTTGCTAACGAGGTTTTGGGTCTGCCGAAGGAGGATGTTGATGAGGCTAGTGTTAAGGCTTTGAAGATGTCTGAGGATAACTACAACTACTACATGAACCGCACTCACTGAATGAGTGGGTTTAGGAAGGAAGATTGGGAAGGGATATGTACTTGGGATAATTTAATTATCTGATCTTTGTTCACTCTTTAAAATTATTATATTAACCTTATATGAACATCATTCGAGTGATTGGTTAATGGTCTGTAACTAAGAGAAATGTACTTCATAATATCCAACACACTAATCTATTATAATTAGCAATTCGAATAATAGTGATTTCTCCTAGCTCTAATACGAAACAGGTGATGGAGCCTGAGGTGAGGTCAAGAGTGCAGTGAAACGGTGGCTGGGGAAATCATTGTCCAATGTAGCCAGGGGGAGGTTTAAAAATGCACTGCACAACTAACAGAAATATTTGACAAAAAGTGGACTGAACAATTTGTTCGACGATATTGGCATTTGATAGGCCTAGAGAGGTTGAAACTGCAGTAAAAGCTGCGCTGCTGGGTGTATGGATGAGACAACACTTGCGGAAAGAGGAACTTATGTCTCTGTATTATTGGTAGCCTTGAACTTCAGCTTCCTTCCATAGGTAGGCACGGTCATCGAGACGCACCATATATCAGCACTGCAGGCGCTGGAACCTGGAGGTGGGTTAAAATTGCAGTGAAGGCAAGTGTTTCGCAAGGCTTCCATCCAATCACTATTCCTAGGATGTACGACCGAGGTTGAACAGCGACGGATTTCGAGGGAGGTTAAAATTGCAGTGAAGAGGCAGATCAATCGTCCATATCTCGATAGGTCGGAATCCATGGATGGTAGTGAAGTTCTACGGAGTAACTTGTAACCACTATTTCGACGATATATGCTGGAGACTGAACAGCGATGGACCTCAAGGGAGATCCAAATTGTAATCAGAAAGAAGAAGACGGGATTTGGAGCTTGTCCCTGTGTATCATTGGCAGCTTTGAACTTCAATATCATGTACAGACATTATATTAGGAAACAGCCGAACGTCAGGGCAGTTTGAAAACCCTTACTTAACCTTCGGGCGCTAAAACCTGGGGGGAGGTTAAAACCGCAGTGAAGGAACGGGCATTAATTTATGGAGAAGAAAGAGAACTTTGGTGCATAGAGCAACTTGTCCCTTCTGCATTATTAGTCTGGACAGGGGCTTTGAACTTCATCAACTCCCATATGGAGGCGCAGACAACGGGAGGTAGCCAGACCTATGTTAATAGGGTTTCATAAGCATTGGAACTTGGGAGGGGTTTAAGAATGCAGTGAAAGAAAGAAAAAGTTCACTCGGGGTTTCGCTCAATGGACTTAGTAGGTATTGGTACCGGGAATTTGAAGAAATTGGTAGACCCTTGGGGGAGGTTAAAAATGCAGTGAAATTCCACTTTATTTCCTAAGCCTCCATGTGGAGGCGCAGACAGTGGGAGGCAGCCGAACGTTAGTGAATTTTACAGGCATTGGAACCTGTGAGGGCCTGCCAAGAGTCCAAGATACAAGGCATTTGCAGGGCATTTGTTCGAAGCCATAGACCCTTGGGGGAGGTTAAAAATGCAGTGAAAAACGCAACAACCGGTGAGATACTACTCGTGGTGGGATACTTGAGGATTCCCACCTGTAGTCAACTTTCCAACTTTCTCACCTTTTCTCAGTGGACTGGTGATTTACAGGGAACTTGAAAGAATTAATAGAGCCTGGGGGGTGGTTAAAAATGCAGTGAAGTACTGGGGACACAGTGCTAGTATCTACTATCCGTACATCTGCAGGTACCATCTCCGATCTCTCCATTCTCTCGATAGATTGTCTAGATACTGGCCTTGTTAGAGGGTTTAGAAATGCAGTGAACTTACGGTACTACACTCCGGGATACTATCTACGAGATTTCCACTGGAAATCAACTCGCCAACTTCTTCCGCCACTTCGATTGAACTGGTTGTTGATACATGACTTTCGAGCCCGGCTGTCAATTCCTCAGTTGATAATGATTGCCACATCTCTAAGAAGGATTGCTGCGATTAACCAGCCGATGTATTCATCATGGTGTTAGACCCTTAGAAGGTCTGGAACAACTTGATAGTAAGATAATTTGACATTATCTTAATTATTTGCTATAAGAATAGAGCATAGAATACTGAATGTTATATAATAACACTATTGAGGATGATAGGGAGATATGCACACTACGTCTATCGGCTTCGCCATCGCGCCTCATATGCACTTAGATGGGTAACAGCAAAATGAAGTAGCCTTAGGTGCTAGTCTAATCATAAAGTAATGTTCATCTCTTGCACTTTCAGTCCAGTTATCGTTTCGTCTTCTATCCCATGTAATAAAGAATAACGACCATGAATTTCTTTTCCATTTGACTATACACTTGGTATCTAGCTCTGTCTAGCAGGATCCAACTCAACCTTATTCTTGGTAACAGCATCAATCTCTTCCATAATCTCGGGCGTCAACTTATCCAACACCTTCAACGAAGCAACAGTATCCTCCAACTGCTCCGGCCGACTAGCCCCCGTAATAACACTCGTAACATTAGGATTCTTCAAACACCATGCAATAGCAAGCTGCGCCTGACTAATACCCAGCTTCTCAGCAATAGGCTTCAGCTGGCGCACCTTTTCGATCTCAGCTTCCCAGTCGTCGGTGCCGATTTGGCCGCGCATGAATTCAGCGAACTGGTCCTTGCTGGCGCCGAAACGGGAGTCCTTGGGTGGTTGACCGTCGACGATGTCGTTGTACTTGCCGCTGAGGACGCCCATCTTTAGAGGGGAGAAGGAGGTGATTCCTAAACCGGTGCGCTCGTAGAGGCGTTGGAATTGGCCTTCTACTCTGTCTCTTACTAGGATGTTGTAGAAGGGCTGTTCTACAACGGGGCCGATCATGCGAAGATCACGAGCAATGCCGACCTGTGGAGTGTAAGTGACTAATCTCAAAAGACGTATATGGTGTTGGGTGACTTACAGCTTCGGCAATCTCATCGGCGGACCACTCTGAAGTACCCCAGTAGAAAGCCTTTCCGTTGTCAATCAGCCAGTTGAAAGCGCGAACAGTCTCCTCCATGGGAGTGAGTCTGTCCGGCCTATGAGCATAGACGATGTCAACGTAAGGGAGCTGAAGACGCTCCAATGAAGCTTCCAGACCCTCAATGATGTGCTTCCTTGAAAGACCATGGTTGTTGACAAGAATCTCTCCATTCACAGCACCCCAGTTGATCTCTTAACAATTGTCAGTATGCGCACCTCTCAAGTCAGGTAATAGACTCACTTGTGCTGATAACCAGATCACTTCGCTTCCATCCAAAATGCTTAATAGCCTTTCCCATAACAACTTCAGCCTGACCAGCAGTATAATTCTCCGCAGAATCGAAAAAGTTAATTCCCAAATCATAAGCCTTCTTCATACAAGCAAACGCCTGCTCATCTTCAGAGTAACCGCCGTAGGTCAACCAGCTGCCGAGACCTATGGCGCTTACATGGAGTCCAGAGCGCCCGAGACGGCGGTAGACCATGCCGGTGTTTCGAGGTTCAGCCCAAGCCATTTTGATGAGTTTTGATGATGTTGATGTGAATGCGAGTTCTTCTGGCCAGATTGGATCAGTATTAACGTTGCGACTTGCGGAGTAATTCTCGGAGAAGTGATAGTGGAGATGGACTTACACTGAAGTTGCGGGGGACTAACAGCGACTATTTCTGAGTTGTTCTTTGCGCAAAAAGGATTGAATAATTATTCAAAAACTGTTGAGATAACTGTCAGCTTGAGTCACCCGGCGAGGGTTACACAGCTTCGCATACTGATTTGCCGTGCTTACCACGTGCTTTTGCGTTCATTTGATGGTCGCCAATTTGGATGACTTGCAGCGGGGAATTGATACGACAGGGGTCTGAGATGGCGCAATGCGGTCCCTCTATGCCACCATTAGTTCGCCGTTCCCCTCATCTTGAACACCAAGAAAACATGCCAAAACAATGGACACTTGTTCTAACAATTGGGTCCAAGTTCGGATGAACACGGTCCAACTAGGTAGATGTCTCGATTATTTGTCGCATAGCTCGTGGATCCTGCTCCCCATCAACATCGCGGGGCATAGACTCCAGCAACATGCGAGTAAGCGGCGACGGAGACCGAACGAGGTAGCCGAGGTCCAACGGCGCCCAACAAATTTGGGACGCTTGATCTTCCATGAACTGGTAAGTCGGCATCGTGAGGTTTTGCTGCGCAGTCAAGATCTCAGCTGTACCTTGGAACGAGGTTTGTGGGTTTGACTCAAAGGCAACTGCATCGCCCTCTGATCCCTCAAGCAAACGACCCGCGTTGAAGATAGCGTCCATTCGCATTGTGAGAAGCGAGAGGAGTGTCCGATTACCTCCTCGGCAGGAGGATAGTATGTCTCGTAGTTGGTGTAGAACTGGGCCGGAGCGGTCATCTGTTATTGAGTCGTCGCTTGCCATTGCGTCAATCACCGCTGTAGCGATCTCAAACGTCTTGAACTCCTATCCAGATCGTAAGCATACAGAAAGTCATACTTTGTGTAAGGAACTTACCAATGTTGGTCCATGAGACTCAAGCGCAGTCTTGGGAAGTTCAGAAACAAGACTCAGAAAGTCCTTCGCAATATCCACAGGATTCATACTAGGAGTAACAATTCCAAAACGGAGCGCTGCTCGCCAAAGTACAGCGCGCATCCATTGCCTTGTAACAAACATATCCGCGCGTTGGACCTCGTTGATCGGACCCCAATCATCATTATCAGCTGAGTCAAGAAGCTTCTGCTGGAGTAGCTCGAGGCAGTTTTGCGCGACAGAGACCATATTAGGTAGATCCGAGTCTGAGTCAAAGTTGTGAAGAAGTTCAAAGATACCGCTTTGATCGAAGACCCAGAAAAGATGGACCAGCTTGAGAAAAGCTGGGAGGACCTCTGCGCGGTCGTTGGCTCCTCCGAACCAAGGGAAAAGAATGTTTGGCTTCAGAACTGGTGGAAGCTTGTGAAGTAGAGCAACGCCCCTAAATATTGTTAGTAACGAAAAGCATCTTGTTTGATTTGAGATGCCTACCTTTCTGTGACAAACAGTAGCCATAGAATCCGTCGCGAAACATGTTGATCAGCTTCCGATAAAGAAGCATACGTAGACTCGCGATCAAGTCTCAAGATCTGCGCTTGCGTGATTGCTTCACGTAAATAAACAAGAGACTTTGTTCCACCAGGGGAGGCATTTTCATGGTAAATATGTAGAAAGAAGGAAATGCGCAGGGCATCCAACAGACCCAGTGTCTCGCTTAGTCTCGTTTCCGCGTCCTCCACTCTGGGCTGCCACGCAGTGTCCAGCTTGAGCTGAGCAATAGCAGCCAGGGCTACAGCGTTAGCAAGGTATCTAGCTGCACCTCCCTCTGTAGGATTCTGCTCGATCTTGTTTCGGAGATCAGTTGCGTCGACGATGGGCCAGATGGGGTACAGTCTCTCTGAGTAGATCTCTAGAATCTCCAGCAAACACGCTACCTCATCAACAGGGGATGGGGATTTCTTAGCACCAGCTTGATCCTGGTCTGGACTTGAAGTATTGCTTTTCGAAGCCTCTGCTTGGCGTCTCCGCTCAATCTTGTCCAAAGTCCTGGGACGCAATCCCCTCGGACCTCTAGTCCCTTGCTCACGCTTAAAGGTGCACTCTATCCCCGACGCCTCGCATGCTGTACAGGGGGGCGTCTCTGAACAACGAATTTTGCGAACCTTGCATGAGTCGCAGGCTCGTCTTGCGAGTTTCTGGCGAGGTTTTGGAGGGGAAGAGGTTGAAGGTGGGGTCATGGTTGAGACAAGACACTACACTGTTGGCCATGAATTGCCCAGCAAAAGGAAGGGGATCGAAAGTAGCAAATAAGAAAGACTCCTGAGGTAAAGTCGGAATGGTTGTTTCTTGGGTGGTGTTTTCATCAAGATGACGTGCTTGTTGCTTGTGATCTCGCCTTAAAAGACCCCTGTCTACCCCGGATTTTAACTTCTTAGACCTCGGTATATCTATCCTTGGCGATGGGCTAGGATCGGTGTAGATCGTCACTCAAGTACAGGACATAAAACGTTCAATTGTGAACCACTAGCTATTGGAGTCCCATTTGTTTGAATCATACGATATATTTCGTAACAATTAGAGATAAATTACAGCAAGGGCAATTCAGTGGACTCACTTGTGGCCGCTATGGAAACTTTGCAAACAGATCTTACTGCACTTACTTACCTACACTTACTTACGTAGAGAATTATAGCTAGCTACAAATAGCTTCATACAAATAACTTTGGCCAGTACTCAATCTCGCATTCAAAATTCCCAAATGACAACTGCCGATAACATGTCATGGACCTGCGATAATGTCCTCGCCTCCTGCTCTGGGCCTCCAGCCCATTTGTCTTGTTCGCCAGCAAACGCCAATGGGTCCTCCTTTACGCCCAAATGTGCTGCGAAATGACGCAAGTCTCTCGATTGCTCTTTCCACCGGTATTAGGGTATGAACTTCAAGCTCGGAAGGATCGTAGAAGTCGAGGAGTCAACTGTGGTTGCCAACTTGCTTCGGTTCGGGAATAAACTAAAATCCTGGGTGCCAGTATCCGGAAACTTGGGCTGGGGTTTGATACATACCATTGGGTAAAAGAGTTGACAGCCTCTGCCTCATATCGAACGTAAGGTCATCCAATTTGATCCCCCCTAGCTTGTAGTAGAGATACAGAAATGTCTGGACAGTACCTCCTCTCATTATGGTCGCACAAGGTTGCAAACAGAACAAGAACGAATATCAGGTTCTTCTTCGTTTTCTTCATGGTCGTCGTCCTCGTCTTCGTCTTCCTCGTTGTCATACTTATCTTGGCCAATGCCGCTCAGAAGTTTCGAATGCAATTGTTTTAGCAAGTCTTGAACTTTCCCTTCATTTTTGTTGCGTCTCATTAGGACTTTGACATACTCGGCGCTGACATTCTGGCCTGTTGCATGCTTGACCAGAAACTCAAGCTCAAAGAAGGGATCGCCCTTTACGTGGACGGCTCGGCCGTAGTATGCTTCGAGGTTTTGGAGCTGGTATTTGTATGCTTCCCTATTTGCGAGCAGGTATTGGCTATCGCAAATAAATCTCGTAGCTCTGTTGCAGACTTCAATGAGTGCCGAATTACAGAGCTGGCTCGGGGCGTCAATTCGCGCACCCCTCTTCAGTAACAGCTTCAAAGAACTTTTGAAAGGTTCGAGGTCCGTTTCGTCCACCGGCTTTTCCTCGTTGTAACGATAACGCAAGTATCCGTCCTGCCCATCGAAGAATGCATGGAGTAGGCCACCAGTATCGAATAGGTTGTCGACGAAAGCATCCTCGATCTTTGCACCAGCATCTAGCATCATCTTTACGCACTTGAAGTCTCCTGAGAACAACAATACATCGTAGAGCGGCCCAGTAAAAAGCTTATCGTCAACTTCAACCACTCTGTTGACATCTGCACCGCGCTTGATGGCAAGCTTCAGTGCTTTCCTTTGGTCGTTAATGAGTGCATTCGCTAGTTGGCTGTTACCATTCCGCTTCTCGCCGTTTATACGGCACTTGTACCTGGTCTTGAACATCTGGTTAATGACACCAGGCTCATTTCTAGAGGCGTGAAGCTCATCTGAAGCATCGGCCCCGGCCTTCAAAAGCTCGATCGCGCAAAGCAAGTTGCGTTTTCTGAGCATTTTTCTGAATATTGTTTCGCCATGAGCTGTAGCGTTCATGGGCACACCTTGATCCGCAAGCCCCTTGATGGTCGCCAGGACCTTGTCGCACCTCTGCTCTAGTTCCCAATGGTGGTGGAATGCCTCGCCTTCATCAAGCAAATGGAGAGAGGTCGCTCCGTCATCTCCTTCCCAGCTTGGATCGAAATTGCCTTGTTTCAATATAACATCGATCGCTGGCTTCACTAGACCCGGTAGCGCGGAATTTATACCAGGGAAATCTTTCATTGCATACCTAGCTCCATGCTTCACAAGGAGAGACAGTATCGATTCGTTGGCCCCGTGAGAGATGGCATGATGAAGAGGATACCAGGGAGGGATGAAATAACGACCGGTAGGTGAATCGGAACGCCAGGGCATCATCGGGTATTCAGGGGCTCGACACGGATGGGAACAGCCACAGAGCTGGACTGAAGGGATGTCCACCCGAGCTCCGCTTTCCAGAAGCCATTTCACAATGTGTTCATGCTTGTGAAAGACCGCTAGGTGCAAAGGCGCAGCGTACAGCCCTTCGCTGCACACATCATACAGCCATTGCCGACCCTTTGCACATTGCCAGATAACATCCTCGCTGGAGGCACCAGTATAGTTGAGATCAACTCCATAGCTAAAGGCGAGTTTGAGAGTATCTAGCGAGCCTTTCTCCGCTGCCCACAACACGCTAGCTTTGCTGGGTTTGTCGTGGAGTATATTGTGCTTGTAAAGGCACGGATTGTACACTGCGTGAAAGTGTCGACTTACTAGACTGAGCGACCCAAGTTGCCCAGTCTGGCAGAAAGTTCCTATTAGAGCGAGCATCTCGTTAGGAAGGTCAACGAGACTCATGATGGGTTTACCGTGTTGAGTCTTTGACATAGAAGGCGTAAGGTTTTGTAGATGTTGACCTGACGGAAACGCCTCTTGTACTTGGGCACCTGTTAAGCCACTCGACATGGAAATTAGGACAAGGCGGGCACGAGTCGGTTGTTTGAGTAGTCTTGACTTCTTGACTGATCGACTGGTGGACGGGTTGATGGTTGATGGGTGGTGGAGGAAGGAGGAAAGCGCTTCTGCATACAGGCTGAGTAGTTGTTCTTATATAGGTATTCAAAACAAAGTTCATGTTTCCACAGTGGTGACTCACTGAGCTTGTCCCACCTACAAATATCATTTTATTGATAGAGATATTCGAAGAAGTGTAAAATATGGGCTTGTGTTTCGTTAAGCTTATGTTGAACATGAATGGAAGCCACTCAACGGAGGTTACGGTGGGCTGTCCCGTAGATAGCTGCAGTGGTTGAAGCTTGTTGGTGCTCAGATGACCTGGCACTGACTGGTCGTACAAGAGTAAACGGGTTTTCCTCCGCCAAACACTGCCTCAACCCTTACCTTTGCATCCTTTGCATCCTCAAAACTTTATCATTCAACCTTTTACTCGTAAGATCTATTCACAGTCGCCAGAGTTTCAGAAGCAAGCCACTGTAGGTATTACAGACGAAATAATTTAGCCACCTTGTGCTAACTAAGACCAGCACTTAAGCTACTCTATTTCGACGCCTTGTGCCATAGCAGAGGATAACTTATCTGTTGCCCAGATAGGCACCTTGCCTGGTACTTGATTGTCGCCATGGCACCCTTGTACAAATCGGCCACCTGTGTCTTTTATGGTGTTCCGGCAAGACCACACCACTGGATCCAAGTGCCGCGTACATCGCCCACGGGTTGATCACTGACAAAGGACAATGGCTCTCGGAGGTTCGTGCCATGATGCGGAAGAACTAGGAACATATTCCCACAAAGTAAGTATATTCGCTTGTTACTGCTTTAACCAGGAGAACTGACCTTAACTCTACTCAGGGCGTACGTCTCTCAGCCGTTCCGCTATGTCCGTGCATACACGTACGTTGATTCTGGTGAGTTTCTGGAAACGTAAGTGACAGCCTCCCCTTGGCTATACAACCTGTCCCATGTCTTCATAGCTACACTACAGGACAGGCGTGGCCTTACCACGAAAAATGTATGGAGCAGTGGAGGAACATTGCTACTGAGTCGAAACCTCGGACCCCTGAGATTATGGGCAAGACATTCTCAAATCTAGGCATGCGTAGCGCCACCACCTGCTGCTTGCGAGGTACTGACTACGGTATCATGGAATGCTTCGTCGGCCGACGCTGGGGATGGATCACCCTTCGTTTCGACGATGTCCGTTAGCCACCGTCTTCCAATCCTATCTTGGACGGCTTCTACCCCTGTCTTGTCGCAGATGCATACGTCGGCGGTATGTCCGCTACTCGGCTATTTGGGTCAGAAGATTCTTCATCCACCTCCCCGGTCGATTCTAGCACCATTGGCGACAGTCCAGAACAACTATCACTTATTCGCAATGCTGATGCCGCAGTTGATTTATTCCTACAGCGCATTCAACAAAACCGCGCGGAAGAGACAGGGTCACATGGGCAAAGTTCTTCAGCAGGTATCCCCTGGGCTGAAGATGTAGCACGGCCTTATGCTGAGGCTTTGGCCAAGTTGTACGAAGATAGTATTCGACAGTTCCCCCAAAAGAGGGAATATGGCCAAGCCTGCACAAGAGTTGCCCTCAATCCGCCCTGCACATCCGAATCGTCTGACCCTTTCTATAAGCTTGGGCCCGCTCTGGTCCTCTGCGTCGTTGACTTTCTGCACATGCCGGATCTATGCCGCCTACGCAAAGCTTCTTGCCCTTGTGCTTGCCTTCGACTATCCATTGGTTTTTGGAGGGCTCGGCTACGCAGGTACATGCCGTTTCTGTACGACTTTTCTGTACCCAGAGATGTACCTCTTGATTGGCGACTGTTGTACATGGTCCTGGATGGCATGAGCTCACGTTCGCAGACCCTTGTCCGCCAACGATATCTAAGAGATCAGACTGCGGCTTTCTTCAATCTACCTTTCACTGCGAAGAGGCACTTGGCCCTTCACAACCTCAACGCCGTAAACATCACACTGCTCAACCGACGACGAATCTGGGAGTCTATCGGCCAGGTCATCGACAGCAAAGCCGACGATGACGGCGGCCTGAACGAGTGGATTCTCAGGGAAGACTAAAGCCTCAGTCTCGCGATAAATGGTATTTTCCTGGTTTTGTACGATTAATTTCGAGTAGTGATTTCGAGTGGGGAATTTCGACAAAGATCGCAGATATAGAAACAAAAGGAAGCTATTTGGGTCATGGGCTTCCTGGGCCTCTTGCAGTTGGAAGATGAACAAATGAGAAAAGATATCATGTTCGTTTGTTTACCACAGTCACATTGTACTTGTATGAGCGAACAGCCCATGATCTGCACGCGTGAACACTTGTATATTAAAAGGAAAACAATGTACGAACATAAAGTGAACAAAGACTCCTACACACTCAAAGACACCATCTAGATATCCTCATCATCATCAGCCGCCTTCTCAGCAAGCGTAAACTTGCTCTTGCCCGTCTTCTCATCGACCTCATGCTCAATAGCAAGCTTCTGCAAATGACCCAGAACATTCTCCAACTTAGTATCCTTATGTCTACGATCCTTTCTACCAAGATTATCCAACCAAGAAATCTTGTTAAGGATAAAGTAGATAATAGCGATAACGACCGTCACACCGAAGGAATACAGCCAGACGATGACCACGGTGACGATGTCAACCCAGCCGTTACTGCTCTGCTTGAAGTTGTCGTGGATGGCGGGGACTTCGCCTGTGCCGGAGAGCCAGCCGAAGAGGGCGAAGAGAGTGGCTAGGATGTCGACGCCAAGGATGGCGCCGACGAGTTGCCATGACGGCCACGTCTTGCCGCCGCGGGTGACGAAGATGAGCCAGTTCTCTGTGAGGGCGACTTCGAGGAAGAGGATTTCTTGGACGCTGCCGAAGTTCTGGACGATACCGCCGTTGGGGAGGAACATGGTTCCACGGATAACCCAGGTGCCAAGGGCTAGAAGAACGCCTAGGATGACGCTCATGATCCCTGTTGTGGTCAGTTTCTGGTATGTGTTGTGGTGTGGCCGACTTACAAATCTTTGGCAGCTGCCATTCCACAGGTCTAGGTTCCCAATGCGCGTTATCGTAAGCTACGGCTACAGTTGCAAGATCTGCAAATAAAGCAAGGAACACTATCAGGTCGACGCGGATGGTCTCGTTGAGGATGATCATGGAGAGCGTGAGGTAGATCTCGAGGTGAAGGCAAAGCGCGATACGGTATTCTAGGCGAAAGTCAGCCTGATTAGGTCATTTAGAAAGGGGTTTTACTCACGGATATACGACTTCATTCTCGCAAAGATCTGGCGGGCAGTCTTGATAGCCAGGACAATTGTACTGAGACCCGGCGCTAGGAAGACAATATCAGCTGCCGCTTGCGCAGCTTCCGAAGCACCTTCGACAGCGATACCACAGTCTGCTTTCTTCAAAGATGGAGCATCGTTAACACCATCACCAGTCATAGCCGTGAGATGACCTCTCTGCTGTAGCATCTCAACCACAGTGTATTTATGCTCAGGGAACACTTCCGCGAAGCCATCTGCGCGTTCGACAAAGTCATGCTGCACACTTCCAGACAATCCACCGTGGATAAGACGATCTGAGTTGTACACCTTTGTGCCCAGCGACAGCATCTTGCAGGTTTCCTTGGCGATAGCGATGGCATCTCCTGTTAGCATCTTAACAGGAACACCAAGATGTCCGGCCTCGATGATTGTCTGAGCTGTATCCTCACGAGGTGGATCGAACATAGACAGCAGACCCAGAAGAATCCAATCGCCGTCGTTCTTCTTGTACGCAACACCAAGAGATCGGAATCCGCGACGAGCAAAGTCTTGAGCCTTTTCCCTATAAAGCTCACTGAGATGCTCCGAACCAGGTCCCAGGAGCTTGAGGATGGCCTTTGGTGCACCCTTTGCGCAGATAAATTTGTCGTTACCGAGACGGCACACAGCCGTTATTCGCTTAGAGACAGGATCAAAGGGTGTGAAGGACTCGGTTACCCAGCCCTGCTTGAGGATCTCTCGGGCTTCGGGGTAACGCTTGAGTGTGAGAATGGTGACCTTGTCGATAGGATCCAGCGTCTTCAGGTTGTGACTTGAAGCAAGGGCTGCACATGCCATCATCCAGTTGACGTCCTCTCCCTCAGCGACGAAGGGGTCTCGGATGGAGAGCTTGTTGGCTGTCAAAGTACCGGTCTTATCCGAGCACAAGATATCGACGCCAGCGAGAGATTCAATAGCTGTGAGCTTTTGCACGATGGCTTTCTGTTTGGCCAAGTAGGCGGCTCCCACAGCAAGTGTAGTTGTGGTGACGACTGGCAAACCGACGGGAACACCAACGATAAGAAGAACAAGTGCATAATGCAACAGATTCTGCGATCCAGGGGCTGTGACACCGATGTGATGGAAGAAGCCACCAATCCAGGCAATCAAAATCCAGAACATGACCAGGACCAGAAGTGTGGTACCGATGTTGTTCATGATTGCCTTGAAGTGACCTTGGTCCTTCGCGCCTTGGACGAGATCAGCTGTACGTCCGACGAAAGAGTCTCTGGCAGATGCTTCTACCAAGCCAAAGGCCTTTCCTCTCTTGCAACCAGTTGTGTAGTAGACCTTGTCACCCAGATATTTCTCAACAGCGAGTGACTCTCCTGTGATAGAAGATTGATCAACAGCAGCGATCGGGCGACTTCGGTGGTCTAGAGGCTCATTGCCGTGGGTGTGTGGACGACCGTCTTCCTTGCTTTCTCCATCTCCATGCTTTGCATCACCATTGGCGTCATCCGGGCCATCGGCCATATCATCTTCTTCATCACTTCGGTCCAACTTGTCCTCAGCTCTGAGTTGCTTAAATAACTCAAAGTCTTCCGGTCGAGTGTAGTCGCAGATGAGTCGAGCGTCTGCGGCAACTGTGCCACCTTCTTCGATGAGGAGAATGTCGCCAGGTACCAGCTCTCGAGCTGGTATCTCCTGCTCAACGCTATCGCGGACAACTGTACATCGCATGGCGATATCACCTTTCAGACTCGCCACGATATCTGCGGCTTGTTTCTCTTGGATGACTAAATAGTAATTAGAATTGGTCGCGTGAGGGTTTGGGTGGAAGAGAACTTACAGCCTACAAAGGCGTTGAGCATGAGGATTCCAACAATGACTCCAAAGTCCACCCAGTCGCCCAATCCCACGGCGAGTAAAGCAGCGACTTCCATAACTGTAACACTTGGTTAATGTTTTCCCAATCGGACTCATGAATAAGTGTAACTTACCATAGAGAATGGGACCAGTGAAGAAGCCCAGGAACTTGGCAAACATATTCTCCTTCTCAGAGGTAAGTTCATTCCATCCAGTGACCTTTCTTCGCTTCTCAACCTCATCAGAGGACAATCCGGCCCTCAGATCTGTCTCAAGCCATGATTCGGAAACTCCAGCTTTGCCAGTGGACTGATCTTGCTCATCAGAGCCACTGCTACCAAAGCTCCACCAATGTTTCTTCTTGCCCTTTCCAGCTTCAGAGTCTGCTACGCTTCGGCGACGATCTTCGCGGTAGTTGCTGATGTAGTGGTCGAGAGCGGGATACTCGTCGAGGTTAGGGTCTGGGAAGATAGAGCCAGCCCGACCTCTGGAGGCGCGAGAAGCTCGTCTTCCAGCATTGGATTCCACATCATCATCATCATTCCTCTTGCGACGATGGAATAGCTTCGACATGACTGATAAAGACTTGTAAGAAATAATAGAAAGATCTATGTGCGCGTGCTAATCCAGTGAACAAACATGCGAACACACTTCAGATCAGCTTGTTCCAGTAGGCGCCTCAAGCTGTATTTATTGTGTTCGCAGATAGCTTGTTTCCTCATTCAGATAGCTCCCTCTCGTGGTAACTCGGCATTGCAACCACACAGCAGTATCTCGCTCGCGTTCGCGACAACTGTCCACCGACTCTATGACATGCGAGCGAATTTCCGTCATGGCCGACTGTTCCGAGCAGCAATTGAGTGGTGTCAAGAATAGAAAGCTCAAGATCTGCAGTGATCACATCCCCTCCCGCTCACACCGGGAGAGGAGGGTTTGCAGAGAAGTTGGTGTTTCGTTACCGAACCGGCGAGGACTTTTGGAGAAGCATCCAATGCGAGCAGCTCCAGAGTCGAGCTATGCTGTATAAGGTTCATCGGTTTACTGGAGGGCGGTGCCGAAGGCTGACATCCTATCCGTCAGAACCGAGAAGCAAACACAAAAGTTGGTTATTCCCGTATAAGTGAAGTTCGGCTATGCGGCATCTGGCGATCGTCATTGATAACTCAGGTATGTGTTGTATGCATTGCTTTCAAGGTCGCCCGATGGTTATGAGTGGTTTTGGATTGATTTGTTAGCAGTTGGAAGGTCTGGATTGCCAATAGACAAGACCCAAAGTTCTCATCATTACGTCACCTGAATAATGGCTTCTTTTCGAGACCAAAAGCCGAAGCCAATTTCGTTCTAGAAATATGTATTGAGTAACGAGTGGCTTCCAAGGCCGTTGCTGATTTTCCATGGAACCGGTTTGTATAACCAACCGCTGTGTGGTATCACAAAGAACCCTGTAAAACAAAAAGAACGCATGCAATTCCTAATTCCGAAGAACACCGCAGACGGATGAACCCGTCTTTGAGCATGAATTGTTGATGGTGGGAAAAGTCACACGCATTCAAAGAATCGGGAAGCTGGTCATGGTCTGTAGGACTATCTCAAGCTGGGGTCCAACCCAAGAGCTCACACTCTCCATGTCACACATCTTTCAGATGTCGCAAATTAGAAGGTTGTAGAGACAGAATTCCTGAATTGATGCTTAATTTTCGGAACTGAGAAAAATGATCTGCTGGGTCAAGAGGATATGTCGTATGAATGACAGAAGATCAGCCAAGACAAATGGATGTAATAGTATTACTACATACTGCAAGGCAAGTCAGCAACGGCACTTAGAACACCCCGGAAACATTCCGCCTCACATACATATCTACATTCCCAAAAGAACAAGTCCGAGAGCAACAGCAGCCGGGGCAGCCTGAACGTAAAGAATACGCTTGTTGGCTGTCGCACCACCATAAGCGCCCGCAAGTACGACACAGCCGTTGAAGAAAACCTGCAGCTGCTTCGCAAACACAGGGTTCGGGTGAAGAAGCGACCAAATCAGCCCAGCTGAGAGGAAACCGTTGTACAGACCCTGGTTCGCAGCCATGGTCTTGGTCTGCTCGGCGAATTCAGGAGTGAGCTTGAAGGTTCTTCTGCCGCGAGGAGAAGTCCAAGCGAACATCTCTAGCCACAGGATGTAGCTGTGAAGGGCGCCGACAAAGCCGGTTGTAACAAGTCCGAGAACACCCATATTGTGAGTTGGTGGTGGTGGTAGATAGTAGATGGGAGGTTTTAGCGTGAGATAGAGATCGTGGGTCGCTTAGTGAGTAGATTGAGAACTGGAGAACTAGAGAACTAGCGTAATAGAGACCGCAGTGTTATTTAAACAGGATAATGGACAAGAGGAGGGTGAACAAGACGCGTAGGTGTTGAAAGGAATTGACTTTGGCCTTTGAGACATTGACTTTTTCGCGATGGCTGCAGGCTGGCGGATGACTAATTTTTCCATTGGAGAGAACCAGTGATACGAGCTTCACCAAAATCAGCCACCTGCCAATCCATGAAAACGGTCCTTGCACGACCCTCGAAGGGAAACTCGTCCGAAACCAGCGGGAATGTGAACCAGAATCTGTAACAAACGAAACTTTAAATCCAGGACCCATATCTTTGATCTCGGCACTTCAATCGCATAGTCAAAGAGAAGCCTAACGGACGAAAATGGATACCTTCTATCCTAAGATTTTACTGATATATGTAAATTCTTATGATGAGTTTACGAACTAGGTGCAGGATGTACAGCTGGAGCATCAAAGAGATCATCTCATGGAGAAATGGATCTGATATCGTTACAATCGAGTTGAATCACAGCAAAGCTTGATTGAATAACTGATTTAAAATACTCATTCATTATTATTTATATGATCCCCAACTTGGGTCAAATCGGAGACTAAGGCATGCTTTGTGTGCGAGGAGATCGGTCAAACCCAGATATCTTTTGAGTATGCCCTCGCACGCAAAACTACCGTCTTCGATCTAATCCATCTCTTCGTCGAATTAAAAGCGTATCCATCAGCTGACTTAATAAGCAAATCGGAAATCCAGTCGCTTGTTGCCGTCAATCTCTCGCTGCTCCTTATCCGTCTGGTACTCGAGTTGCTGCTCCGGTGTCATTTGTTCCCATTGCTCAACCTTCTTCTTGTTCAAGTGCACAAGCCATTGTCTCTGAACAATAAACACAACAACGGAGAGACACAGGATTGAAATCAAGACCTTGTTTCCGTTCTTGAAGTAGGGTCCGTCCCACTTTCGGTAGATCTGACTCGAGATAACGCTTCCACTGCCTTTTGTTAGCATACACTCGATCAGAAAGATAGACTTTACTTACACTTGCACCAATACGTTATAAGAAGCCGCTGCAATGGCTCTCTTCTTAACGTCGAATGAGTTCTCTGAAATCCAAGAAGATACAAGAGGGTGGAAGTATGGGTATCCCGAGATCAGAGTAATGATCGAGAACCGACCCCATTCACGACCTTGATCAGGAAGCGTTAGGAGAGCTGTCAGTAGCGGCAATGACCAGATTTCTCCGAATAAACAATGAAAGGCTCGTTCGTTGAAGTACTCGGAGCTGTAGGCGAGCGCAAGCATAGTGATGATCTGGAGAGCTGCAGAAGGCGCAGTTAGAAGATTGCTGGCCAAGGTGCTGAAGTTGCCGACTCTCTTCAGAGTCAATGTCAGGTAAGCCTGAACAGGCGCGGCAGGGATGTATGCAACAACACCGATAAAGTAGAGTCCCCAGAGAGATGGATCACCCCATGCAGCCTTGACGTCCTTCCATGTGGCTGGCTCCTTGAGCGCTGTAAGACCCTTGGCAGGATCGTCTCGAAGAATTCGGTTGATCATAATGACCTCTTCGCGTTCGGTATACCAGGATTTGCGCCAGATGGGTGTCTTGGTACCCGTGGGTGAAGTCGGAAGATACACCATCGAGACGAGTCCGATAACAACTGTGAGGAGGCCCTCGAGAAGCAGAAGCCAGAACCATCCAGGATGGCCGTTGATTCCTCGCATCTCAAGTAGTCCAGCAGCCAAGAGAGCTGAGATAACACGGGCGACGTTCAAAGTAGACCAGAAAGCAGCCAGTCGAATCGACAACTCTCGCGAGGTATAGAAGTATGTCGCCATGAGAATAACACCGGGAATGAATCCACCCTCAAAGGTACCGATCAGAGCGCGAGTAACATAGAAAGCAGCACGTCCCGTCATGAAGGCCTGGAAAGTCGAAACGAGACCCCAACACACCATGAGCGTGGGCAAAACGGTCTTGAATCCATAGCGCTTGGTGAAGAAGATGACAGGGAACTCGGCGAGCAAGAAACACAGGACCTGAATCGTCGTTCCGTTGTTGTAATCATCAGTCGTCAATCCAAGATCAGTCAGAAGGTCGTCTGCCAGGGCATTACTGATATTACCGCGGTCCAATTGTAATCCGAAGAACTGAGTATATCGTGTAAGTAATTGAACAATCTATCGTCTTTTGTCTCTCTGTACTCTCGTGGTGTTGAGGTGGGCTGGGGTGGCCTCGTACAACACCCGACCTTCGAAAGAAAGGTACGTACCATAAGACACAGCCAACTCAAAAGCTTCAAATCAGTCTTTCGAACAGCTCTCTTCTCTTCTTCGGCGGTCCAAGTAGCCGAGGGATCCCACCGATGGCCGCCTTCGTAGTCGTTGTGTGGTGGTAGCGCATGGCTCAGTTCAGCTCGGCCGACTCCGACTTGCGACTTATCGGTATGATCCACCGACGCACGCGCAGCAACCGCAGAGGTCGACTCGATATCCGGATTGCCCATGTTTAAATACAGGCTATTACCCAATTGAGTTTCTCGGAATCTCAATGGCTTGTCTAGAGTCAAGTGGTCGCTGTTGATCTACAAACTCGGGGTTTCGGTCAAGATATATAACTACATCTACACTTTGACCTTAAACACAATAGTCCATACTACCTACCGAAAGAGTCTCCGGGATACATACAAATTCACTATAGTCCCCCTTAGCTCGTGTGGCGCGATCGCGCACGCCATAAGGACATGAAGCCAGAAGTGGTAACCTCGAGTCTCATAGTGCAGGGTCATTAATCCGCCAAGTGTAGAGTCCTTGACCATCTGACAGGGCATTCGAAACACAAGATTGGTTATGTCCCCTCTTTGATTGCTGGGTAGATTCTCCGAAAAATTCTCCCTCTGCGCATAAGCATGTCAATTAGGTGATTGTTAGCCTCGATGTCGTCTTAAAGTGCGGGGAGTTGCATCGCGTTGTGATTCGATCCGGTACGTTTGGCTCAAACGGTCTAAGGCTTTTAATCTGGGGTTAGACTGGTTTCCGAAATACCGGGTCTTGGCTATTATTTATGAGTGTATCGTTCCTCCGAAAGAGTCTCCGGAATAAGATACAGCTTCACATAATTGTCTCGCATTCGCCTCTCAGTTCAGTTTCTCGGTCAATTGAGAATATTGTTCAATCATAATCCTATATTGCATCATGCCTTCAGCTGAGGTCGAGACCCTCCCTAGTCATATCGTCGGTGGAAATGCCCAAAGCAGACCCCGACTAGACGGACCCTTGACTTACACGGGGAGTTTGGACAACTACTCCCAATTTGACGTCACCCCAGTCATCGGCCGTGAATTCAACGGTCTTCAAATTCGGGACCTGCTGAAATGGGATGATATTCACATTCGAGACCTTGCTGTCACAATTTCCCAGCGTGGTGTTGTGTTTCTGAAGGATCAAGATGTTACCCCCAACGAGATGAAGGACTTTATGCTGCGACTCACAGACCTCGCTGGATGTCCTTCTACTTCAGGACTGCACGTCCATCCACTTACGGAAGAAGGGAGCGAATTAGGCGACCAGATTAGTGTTATCTCGAGTGAGAAGCAGAAGAAGGGTGGTGGTTTGACACATCAGTTGAGCGATGTGAGCCGATTCGCGAGCGCCGGCTGGCACTCTGATATGTGAGTATACCTGAAATCGCAGGCTATTTCCTAAGGAGAATGCTGACCTTGCCAAGTACTTTTGAGAAGGTTCCTTCAGACTATGCCATGCTAAAGATCCACACACTACCAGCAACAGGTGGTGACACGGTATGTCTGCCACTTACACAGGGCCAGCACCAATGAAGTAGCTTGTGTTACTTTGTTTACTTTGGCGTCTGATTTTGCTTGTATACAGCTAACTCGGTCAGCTCTGGGCATCAGGATATGAGGTCTACGACAGACTCTCCGACCCAATGAAGAAATTCCTCGAAGGTCTCACTGCAACCCATGACGCATCATTCTTTCATGACGAAGCCCGCCGTTTAGGCAACCCCATCCGCAAGGGTGTCCGAGGTTCTCCTCTGAACCAAGGTGAAAACCTCACAGCCGTCCACCCTCTCATCAGAACAAACCCAGTGACAGGCTGGAAGTCTGTCTTTGTGAACAAGGGCTTTACCAAGCGTATCAACGGATTGTCGAGGGATGAGAGTGACACGCTACTCGCTTATCTCTTCAACTTGGTGACACAGAATCACGATGCTCAAGTTCGATATCGATGGAGCAAGAATGATTGCGCGATCTGGGATAATAGATCAACGTTCCACTGTGCTACCTATGATTACGATTCTAGCCGCTCGGGAGATAGAGTCGCCAGTCTAGGAGAGGCGCCGTATCTTGATGTTAACAGTAAGAGTCGTAGAGAGGCGTTGGGGATCTAAGGAGTTAGTTATACACAAACGAGTCAAAGAATGTATGATCAACATGACAGGCCCACAAATAATCTAAGTTTATGAAAGTGATCATAAGTCTTAGTATTTCTTTTTTCATAAAGATTGAAATATTATGATAAAGTCGGGATGATTCAAGAAGTCTAGGTACTTGTCAGTTGGTGTTTTGCTCTACAAGACGCCATTGGTCAGTCAACTTAGGCGCATAACCAGACTTGGCGGGCCCAAGCTTTCCAGACTCAGACTCAGGGTTGCAACGAAATCTTCCGAACAATCACATTGCATTATCAGGAACAAGTGTAACGTCGGTCGTCACCGCCATGAATCATAACGTCTCATAGAAGAGCCAATGATTCAATGAAGCCTCAATTAATGTCTTTCGGTCTGCGACGGGCCTTGGGCGGTCAGCCTAAGTCTCTGTCTTTGACTCTGACACAACAGTCCACTGTCGGAGGCAGGAACCCGATGACCCGTACCTTCCATTCACGACCCCTCCCCCGCATCAGCTTAGGAGCTAGACCCAGCTCTCTGTCAGCTTTTCGACCTTCTATAACAACAACTACAACAACTCGACCTCTTCATACTTCTCAATCTTCATATCTCCTTTCAAATAGCTCTGCGACAGCTTCGTATCGACCTATACTCTCTCAACCCTCACTCTCTCGACCCTCTATTCGCGACTCCAAAGTCACATCCGCTCTCATCTCTCAGCAGCGCAACTGCTCTTGTCGACGCGCCATGCTTCGCAACGGTGAAGACGTTACCAGCGCAAGCCTCGACGTCCGTCGAGGTCGCCAGGTCCTCCCCAAGAACGTCAAGCCGCTGCACTACGATCTTACCCTCGAACCCAACTTTGAGACCTTCAAATATGAAGGTACCGTCGTCATCGACTTCGACGTTGTCGAAGATTCCACATCCATTGCTCTCAACACAGTAGACCTCGAGATCCACGAGACTCTGGTCGAGGCCAATGGTGCTACCATCAGCTCCTCCCCCACTCTCGACTACGACAAGGACTCCCAGACCACGACCATTACCTTCGATAAGACGATTCCTGCAGGTCAGAAGGCTAGGTTGACCCAGCGCTTCACCGGTATCCTCAACGATGATATGGCTGGTTTCTACCGATCTTCATACAAGGACGAGCAGGGTAACACAAAGTACATCGCCACCACCCAATTCGAGGCTACTGATGCTCGCCGAGCATTCCCCTGTCTCGACGAGCCTGCCCTCAAGGCGACCTTCACCGTCACCTTGATTGCTGACAAGGACTTGGTCTGCTTGGGCAATATGGATGTTGCTTCCGAAAAGGAGGTTGACTCCAAGGTTACTGGCAAGAAGAGCAAGGCTATTACATACAACAAGACACCCATCATGTCTACCTACCTCTTGGCCTTCATCATCGGAGACCTCAAGCACTATGAGACCAACAACTTCCGAGTTCCCATTCGAGTGTGGTGTACCCCCGATCAGGATCTCGACCACGCCGTCTTCTCGGCTGAGTTGGGTGCACGAACCCTCGCGTTCTACGAAGAAAATTTTGGTAGCCAGTACCCTCTTCCCAAGATGGACATGGTTGCCATTCCTGACTTCGCCGCCGGCGCTATGGAGAACTGGGGTCTCATCACATATCGAGTTGTCGACCTTCTCCTAGACGAGAAGACAAGCAGTGCTGTTACCAAGAAGCGTGTCGCTGAGGTTGTCCAGCACGAGCTTGCTCACCAATGGTTTGGCAACCTGGTCACAATGGACTTCTGGGATGGCTTGTGGCTAAAGGAAGGATTTGCTACATGGATGTCGTGGTACTCTTCCAACGCCTTCTACCCCGAGTGGAGGATCTGGGAAGGATATGTCACCGAGGACTTGCGATCCGCTCTAGGTCTTGACTCTCTGCGCAGCTCTCACCCCATCGAGGTGCCTGTTAAGCGTGCGGACGAGGTCAACCAGATCTTTGATGCCATCTCATATGAGAAGGGCTCTTGTGTCCTTCGCATGATCTCCAAGTACCTGGGCGAGGACATCTTCCTGAAGGGTGTCCGCATCTACCTTGACCGACATGCCTACGGCAACACAGAGACGACTGACCTTTGGGCTGCTCTCAGCGAGGCCAGTGGCAAGGATGTCGAGCGTGTCGCAGACATCTGGACCAAGAAGGTCGGTTACCCTGTTGTAGCTGTGACTGAGGATGAGTCCAAGGGCACAATCCACGTCAAGCAAAACCGCTTCCTTAGAACGGCAGATGTCAAGCCTGAAGAAGATGAAGTCCTTTACCCTGTGTTCCTCAACCTTCGAACAAAGGATGGTATCCAAGAAGACCTTGCGCTCAACGTCCGCGAGGCCGACTTCAAGGTGCCTGACTTCGACTTCTACAAGGTTAACTCTGGCCACTCTGGTATCTACCGCACTTCCTACACTAGCGAACGACTCCAGAGACTCGGACAGAACGCCAAGGCAGGACTCTTGGGTGTTGAGGACAGAGCTGGTATGATCGCTGACGCTGGTGCTCTTGCCGCTGCTGGTTACCAAAAGACATCTGGCCTGCTGTCACTCCTTCAGGGTTTTGACTCCGAAGATGAGTTCATTGTCTGGGACGAGATCACCCTCCGTGTTGCTTCTCTTCGTGACGCTTGGATTTTCGAGGAAGACGACGTGAACAAGGCTCTCAAGGCTTTCCAGCGAGACTTGGTCAGTAAGAAGGCCAACGAGATCGGCTGGAACATCTCAAGCTCTGATGACTTTACCGCTCAGCGCTTCAAGGCACTGATGTTCGGTAAGGCCGCCATTGTCGAGGACGAGTCTGCCAAGAAGGCGGCCTTCGAGCTGTTCGAGAAGTTCATCAGCGGCGACCGCGAGGCCGTTCAGCCTAACCTCCGATCCAGTGTGTTTGGAGTTGTGCTGACATACGGTGGCGAAGCCGAGTACAACGCTGTTCTCAAGGAGTACGAGACTGCTAAGCAGAGCAGCGAGCGAAACACCGCCCTTCGCTCTCTTGGCTTTGCAAAGGATCCTGAACTGATCAAGCGAACTCTGGCATATACTCTTAGTGACAACGTCAAGACCCAGGATATCTATATGCCTCTTGCCGGCCTTCGCGCTCACAAGGAGGGTGTCCTGGCTCTCTGGGGATGGGTCAAGGAGAACTGGGATGTTCTCACCAAGCGACTTCCCCCTGGCATGTCACTTCTCGGTGACATGGTGGCCATCTCTACAAGCTCATTCACACACGCCGACCAGATCGACGACGTCAAGAGCTTCTTTGAGGAGAAGGGCAACAAGGGATTCGAGCTTGAGTTGGCTCAGAGTCTTGATGCTATGAAGGCCAAGCAAAACTGGCTCGCCAGAGATAAGGAAGACGTTAAGCAGTGGCTTGCCCAGAACAAATATCTGTAAAATATTGCATAGAAGGAGTTTTGCGCTGGGAGATGATTGCATATGAATGAATAAACTTGTAACAACGTACGAGAATTGTCCTCTGAGGCTCATGGTACCAAGAACAAAAGCCTGAGTGCTAATCTAAACTGGTATAAATTGTCTAGTCTCTTAGGATATGTATTTCGTCTTCTACGATCTGGTCATTTCATCCTCTAGGTTCTGTATTTCATCTTTTAGGAGCTAACATTTCATCTCGTAGGATCTAACGTTTCACCTCTTAGGATCTTAGGTTATTTCGTCTCTTAGGATTTGAGATTTCGTCTTGTAGGTTCATAATGATCAATTAATCTAATAATAGCTACTCTATGTTGCCTGGGTTCAAATACCTCGCTAATGATACCGCTCCTATCCGTAATAACGCCTAACAAGATATAAAATAGTAAGCTAATTGAAAAAGAATCTCCTCTTGCCCTTGCGATTTAGTGGTCTTACGACAATATCCTAAAGAGAAGGGTAAACCTTAGGGTCCACAATAATCGTCTGGTCGCCGTCGTCCTAAGAGACGATAATGTGATTGAAGTGACCCGGGACCTTCAACCGGCACTTTTCACAGTCTGAGCGAAATCCTATGCTGAAGCTCTTCTTCATGCCGGGCTGCCAAGTCCAGTTGTTAACCGTGTGTCGACTGCGTATGTGACCTCTTCGAGGAGGAGAAGGGTCGCTCTCGTGAGGTTCTTCTACATCCATCATATGATGCTCTACTACATCATGAGGAGGTGAAGGCTCGACTCTGACGTTGGGATGTTCCATCCCCGGGGATATGTTCCCATGAACGCTGGCGTCGAATCGGTTGTTGACGGGGGTGATGGGTTCGCACGCCATGGTATTGTCATCTTCACAGATGGGAGAAGGGAGACGTCGTTCGTTCTGTGCGGCTTGCCATCCTCCAGCCATTGTTCGAGGAACGCTCTGGTCCTCGTGGAAGCCGGTATTTTGGTGGCCAAGATTGGCGATGCCGTTAGGACCTGTCATGGCCTGCTGGCCTCTAACCTGGGCGGCAAAGCTGGGCTGAATGGGTGTAGGCATGCGTCCGTTGGAATTGTCGGTCTCCATCTGCATCATACTCAATCGGTCCGATCCCTGTTGTGTTTGCGCTTGCATCATATTCATATCGGAATATCCTTGGTCCTGTGACGCCGAGGAGGTTCGAGGGAGCGCACGGAGGGGGAGACACTGCAGTCGTTTCTTCAAAAAGTCAGTTATCTTGTAAAGCTTAGGAGAGCAAACAAATAAAATAGCCTAACTGCTAGTCTAAGCTGGCATAAAGTGGCTAAAGTATTTTGTCTCTTAGGCTTGGTGCCTAGGCTGTCATGACTTACATTTCGGTGCTCACCGAAGCTCATGCCGTTCGCAGCAAGTTCATCTTCTTCCCGGCCTCGCTTGCGCTGCTCAAAGCTGGCGTGCTGCTGAGCGGCGAACATCTTGTCGTAGCCGATCTTGTCGTAGTCGGTTTATCACAGAGAATTTGCTGCCCAGCACTTTGAAAGATCTGGATTATTGAACAAGATGTCGTCGTTTAGTACCAGACCCTGCGTGATGCGGGTGGATACAAAAGGTCCCGGGAAAGTCGTGGTACAGTGTGCAGTAGCGTTACAGCGGGGGTATCCGATTCCGATGCAAGACGATGCAATAAATAGAGTACAGTAATGTGATGGGCGGGATCAGATCAAGTATCGGACCCGATGTTGATGCTGTGGACAAAATATTGGATGAATGGATATAAACGTCAATGACAGATCCAAGTGTAAGAGGTTGGGTTGGTCAAAGTAGAAAGAGAGTTGAGGGTCCCGATCGTTAAAGTTGAGTTCACGAGGAAGTGGCGGCCTGTCGTCGGTCAAGGAAGGAAGCCACGCAGCCACGGCAGGTAGTAGTGGATCGGAGGGAAGCTTGGAACGCAGGCAGTAAGCCAACAGTGGAGGGGCCAGTGCAGGCAGGCAGTGAGGAGAGAGGCTGGGGGGGTGCTCTTTTTGGGGCTGGCTGTCACTTGAGGAGTGCAAGAGATGACGGACCAACAGCAAATCAGGCAAAAAAGAAGAAAAGTACTAGGTAGTGAGACAAATGGAAGGAGCGGGGAAATATGCATGTAGTAGGGCGGTCTA
Organism: Fusarium nanum; assembly: GCA_004367095.1. NCBI lineage: Eukaryota > Fungi > Ascomycota > Sordariomycetes > Hypocreales > Nectriaceae > Fusarium > Fusarium nanum. Next base: position 255,507 of record QGDY01000025.1, read on the forward strand.
TAATGTCTTGGGTTATCATTCAAGGTATTTGAGGGTCTTGTCTCGGTGTTGGTGAAGATAGACTGCTAAGTAAATGTAAATATCGGACGAAAGTAAACAAAGACCAACAAAAAAGGAAACAAATGTTATGCACAGCACAGCAATTGACAATTAGAGCAGTAAAGTGAAACGACGATGAAAAGCTTATCAAAAGCTGAACAAGAGAAAAAAAAGATTGAATCAAGAGAAAGAACGTCACAGTCAAGGAGGAAAGGGGTTGGTTGGGTTGGTTCTCAGTGAATAAAAGGCAAAAAATGGCAAGGCCAAAGTTTGTGAATGGAGACCAAGGTCCAAACCAGACCAGACCAAGCCATGGCGCGCATTCGCTTCACTTCACCAGTCGATCGGATTCCTTTCAGTCTCGGCTCCGTCGTGGGGATCGCCGAGAACCCGAATGTCCATACATATCAATGAGCGATCCCTTGATGGAGGAGAGACGATGATCTAATTGACCCTTGACAGTCATGCTAATAGTATGCTACCTATGCTCATCATGCCCATCATGCTCATGCTCATGGTTAATCACGAGAAAGTCGAGAGGCCGGGCTAGGCTTGGCTGGGCTGGGCTGAGTGGACAGCCTGGACTAACTACAAGGGTATCACGGACCAACAGATCCGCAGTACGAGGCTCCTAACGTTAGTCCTCAGACGCAACGCGATTCACTACTACGTTTGACAAGAATTTGTGAGAGTTGAGTCGACATGTTGTGTTGTTCAACGGAACTTGAATGTCTAGGTCTAGGTTTCAGTCGTGTTTCGCTTATTCGATTTCCGTTCTTCCGTCAAGGTAGGACATGACTTCTTTCTGAGACGTTGCAACGGGCTTGTCTTGTCTTGTTGATCTTGGTTCTGACATGCCTGAGACAACTTCTGTACTTGGCTCAGATCAGATCCCTTAGTCCTCGGTCAATGACCTTCCGGTCTGTGCTGTAGGGTAGTGTTGTGCCCATCAAGAACCATCCTGACTGGAAACCAGTAACAGATACAAACTCTTTTCTCGTTTGTAACACGATATGTTCGTAGTAGCATTGTTTATTTCAAGTCCGTTCCCCCACGTAATTTCCCATGTTTTGGTGGTTCATTACCCCCCCTTTCTTTGGCGACACACATTCCTCTGTGCAACTGATGAACCCTCTAAACTCCTAAACGTGGGGAGATTTGCAAGCCGCCACGATACCAAAGAGGCCCTGTCACAAATATTCTTGCATGCCGACGTCACCAGAAACCTTCTCCCTTATCCCACTTTTCTCACATAAAGACCAATTGCTCATATTACTTCACAAGGGATGCAATTGATTATCGTATGTTATCTCACGTTGTTTTCCGAGACGCGTCTATTGATAGGGAGAATAGTGGTGCTTAGTGACACTACTTGATTACCCTAGTTTCTTAGATCAGACCCTTGGACCCCGGATCAGAAATTGTTGCTACTCCGTAAGACCGAACGGCGTGACCGTGATCAAGATTTAGAGATCTGGAGATTGGAGACTGAAGTCAGAAAAGGGTGGTGAATACCTAGGTACTCAGTGGTTGGCCAATTGCTACTGGACTGGACTCGACGGAATGGCCTCAATATGCTCGAGCCCTTACTGACTTAAGAGAAGGCTAATGCAATACGACAGTGAAGCGACGACATGATGACCTCCCACAGCTTTAAGGAGGTTGCACTTTCGGACGGAATTGGTAGAACCGAGAGCGGTAAAAGTGATCACCCGTTCCTTGCATGCAGCTTCACTACTGTAGCGGTAACAGTAACTTCAAGCCTCCAACATAGGCGGTATGCCTGTCCGTATATGTATGTACGGAGTGTGTAGTCTAGTCTACTATGTACTTGAAGCCATCAAGCCGTCCACATGTCAGATATAAAGTCGTCCTCGACTATTTTCTTTTTCGTCCCAAGGCCTCGCGTAACCGAGAAATTGTCACTACGGACCCAAACCGGAGCCAATTGAGCTTAGACCATTGATAATTGTAAAATTCTAGAACCCTGACGTAGTCAATCCAATGTATTTTGCATACAACTCCCCTGCAAAAAACCGCCCTTGACCCCTCGGTGGGGTTCCCCTCCGAAGCTCCTCCGGTGTGGTGCTACCCTGTGGCCTTGGGCTGAGAGCATCCAGAACTTTTGAGTCACCCTAAGGTAGAGAGAGGAGCAGGAAAAAAAAAAAGTGTGTCTACTACTTGCTTGGGCTGATATCTCAACAACCTCTTCTTGTCAGCATCAACCCGAATATCTTCTTGTGGCGTTTGTCTTGAACGTTTACTTTGAGTCACCCATTCATCGCCTACTCCGTGGAGCTACACACTAAATAACTACCACTACCCGCTCAAAGGTAAATCTAAATCGGACCCCTCCATATCAAAATTTCTAGTTGCAACAAGAACAAGAACATCTCAGCTCACGTATTCACAATGCCTTCAGCCGTCGATATGGTTACCATTGCCGCCGATGACACCAGAGGTTAGTCTTTTGCCATTGAATTGCTGCTTTGTTTAAAGCTGTAGTGGGATTGTGCGGAGGACTCATGACACCATGTGGCGATGCCTCTCATGAGCAAGCTTGTCAGCCCTGTATTAGCTTGTGAACAGCCATTGCGCATTGTCACAGTCCTCCCGCTCTCAAACTCATACACCGACACATCGAGTCCATTGGCTAACACGGTCCAGTCCTCGGACAGGATCCTCTGATCCCTCCCCAGCTCCTCACCTCCGAAATCCCTCTCCCCGAGAAGGCCACCAACACCGTTGTCAAGGGTCGTCAAGATGCTGCCGACATCGTCCTCGGCCAGAGCGACAGACTTCTCGTCGTCGTCGGTCCTTGCTCCATCCACGACCCTGATACTGCCCAGGAATACGCTTCCCGACTTAAGGAGGTCTCCGACAGACTCTCCAACGATCTTTGCATTGTGATGCGCGCCTACCTCGAGAAGCCCCGAACAACCGTTGGCTGGAAGGGTCTCATCAACGACCCCGATATCGACAACTCTTTCAAGATCAACAAGGGTCTCCGCGTTTCTCGCCAGCTTTTCGTTGACCTTACCAGCAAGGGTCTCCCCATTGCCACTGAGATGCTCGACACCATCTCTCCTCAGTTCCTTGCCGACTGTATCTCCGTCGGTGCCATTGGTGCCCGTACCACCGAGTCTCAACTTCACCGTGAGCTTGCCTCTGGTCTTTCTTTCCCCGTCGGCTTCAAGAACGGTACCGACGGCAGCCTTGGTGTTGCCATTGACGCTATTGGTGCCGCTGCTGCTCAGCACCACTTCATGGGTGTCACCAAGCAAGGTCTTGCTGCTATTACCCGAACCAAGGGTAACGAGCACTGCTTCGTTATCCTCCGTGGTGGAACCAAGGGCACCAACTTCGACAAGGAGAGCGTCCAGGCTGCTAAGAAGGTCCTCCAGGACAAGAAGCAGAAGGAGGCTATCATGATTGACTGCTCCCACGGTATGTTTGCTGACTGAGCGATCGAAAGTTCTCAATACTAACTCGTGCCAGGAAACTCTTCCAAGGACCACAGAAACCAGCCCAAGGTTGCCAAGGTCGTTGGTGACCAGCTCCGTGATGGTGAGAAGGCCATCGTTGGTGTCATGATCGAGTCCAACATTGGCGAGGGCAACCAGAAGGTCCCCGCTGAGGGTCCCGCCGCTCTCAAGCGCGGTGTCAGCATCACTGATGCTTGCATTGGCTGGGAGGACACCGTTACCGTTCTCGAGGATCTTGCCGACGCTGTTCGCACTCGTCGCTCGGTCAACAGTTCTTAAACGGTTGTTGTGGCGTGGCGTGAAGAGGAGCGGAATGTAAATGGATAAAATGTCGTATAAGATTTTGGGAGTTAATGACTAGACCTAGTAAGAAAAGGTCAGGAGGTAGAAAAAGTCGGCGTATATAGGTTGCATTGAAATTGTCACGATGCCTGGTCTGGTTTTAACGCATAACTCATGAATGATCCTAACCTGTGCTATGATAGGGGTCAGCCCCATGTTAAAGTGATGATATCTCAACCAACGCCGAAAGACCCTTCTATCCAATAACCAAAACCGACAAATCGCGCCTGGCCCAACCAAGACGAGTCCGATATTCGCCTCGTTCGTAAACTCATCGGAAGTTCCCTTGCATAGGAGCATAGTTGCTATTCTGTCTGGGAAACGTAGGCCCCCGCAGCGCCATAACCTTCTTGAAAGCAGCCCAGCCCAGTAGTCCAAGGGTTCCTGCGATAAACGCCCAGACGATGATCTTGTCCTTATTGCTATCGCGCTGGAAGCACATGGTCGTGACATCCTCCTCAGTCGCGTCTTTGCAGAAGTCGATGCCTTGCTTAAGACAGAAAGCCTTGGTACACTCAGAGCATGATTTAGACTTTGAGCGCGGCTCAAGCTCGATTGTTGGAAGATCGACAGAGCGGCGAAGGGTTTCGTCTTTGGGACCGAGCGGGATGATGGTGCTGTTCTTAAAGCATGTGCATTTGCAAAAGGTGGGCGCGGCTGGGAGGCGTCAGCTATTGTAAAGTGTTGTGGTATGTTCGCGCATACATGCTGCAGTCAGCGAGATGAATGCTCCCAGTAGGAGAATAAGTAGCGATATTCGTGCCATCTCGGCTAATATGGAGCTGTCGTAGTTGCTTATCGGACATGGGAGGTCGCACGTCAATCACTTGAGGCTATCGATAGTTGACGATGGAGTGGGTCAGACCCCAGTATCCACCCTCAGCCTCGTACATTCCCATTGGCCAATACCACCACACTGGAAAAAGTTCCATATCGACTTGTACCTCCAACGAACGACCCCATCACGATTCTTTTCGACCTCAGGACCCCTCCAATTCACCACCTCACAATGCCTCGAATACCGAGAGTAGGCCCTTTTGCCTCGCTACCATCGGCCGTTGTCCCCGTTAACCGAGTTCCCTTCGTCGCCCGCGCCACTTTCTCGACCTCCACCCCCGTCAACGCTCTCGATAGCAAGACACAATGGATCCGAAAGCAACTGTGGAAAGGCGAGGCTCCTGGTGCTGAGGATCCTTACACTCAACGTCCGGAGCCCGAGCCTACGAGCTTGCCTAATGAGGCTCTGGAAGCGTCACAAGGCGACCGAAGACCTGGCGCTGTTCGCAACACCCGCCTTGTGCTGCCCCCCACCCATTCCGAGGCCTTGACCGAGAAGGAGATCGAGTCTGTCGCTACTGATTATATCCCTGCGACTACAATTGAGGATTTGGAAGAAATTGAGCCTCTTAAGACATGGTGGGAGCAGCCCGGACATTGGGGCGAGGAGAGCGAGTTCCAGGGTTTCGGCAAGGCAGTAAAGGTGCAGGATCAGGCAGTGTTGGAGGTTTACCTGCGTCAGGCTCTGGTCGAGTCACTCTCATACCAGCAGCGAGGACTCCTTGAGGAATATGCGGCCAAGAAGTGGCCTATGGGCAAGAGGTCCCACCTAGACCGAACACTAGCCGTCAGTATTCGATTCGAGAATAATGGCCAGCCTATGTTGAACACTCACTTCCGAGTTGTTACTGAGGAGCTCAAGGCTAGACCTGATGAGGAGAGGGTCGAGATTTCACCCGAGGAGGCCAAGGAAATGCTTAATGCTTTGGACCCCTCATGGAAGAAGGCCTCTCTGCGCAACGACCACCTCAAGTTCGCCGTAAGTACATCGCATATCACGGAATTGAATCTAAACTAACAAAATACAGATCCGCAAGCGTCTTTACCAACTCACCGGCCACTTCATCCCCGACGTGAAGCTCGCCGCAGCCAACACCCCCAAGGAACTCATCACCGTCGCCCTAACCATCAACAAGCGTGGCAAGAAGCTCGCCGAGGTTCTCGAGGAGCAAAAGGGCTTCTCCAAGCTCCAAAATGTCACAGTGCACAGCAGGAGAGTCACACCCATCGACCGCGAGGTCGCAGTTGGTCGATGGAAGGTCATTGAGGAGGAGTTGCGGAAGCGTGATCTGCCTGTTACTGGAACAGGGGGTTACGGTAAGAATAAGGAGCGGGATTGGTTGACTGGTAAGGCTTAAGGGAAGTAAAATTATGAGGTGTATGAACAGAACAGAGGTGTATGACCGTGTATATCTATCTGTACATGTATAATAGACGAACAAACAAATTTTGAATCATTCTTGCGCTTGCCCCTAAGGTGCGTAAAACCGCCCATCGCCATAAAAGAAAAGACAGCGTAGGGAGCTGGCCTCAAGGAGCATAAAGTTACTTAATTATTTCGTCCCTGGTCTTGGAAGAGTCAGTCTGCTACACCAAGGACTGAGCGTTGCACATCTCACCCAAGCACCTCAGGAACTATGTTACTGTTTAGTCGCTTAATATTGAATAGATGGTAAAGTAGGGTTTTCCCCTTAATGGTACATACAAGATGGTCCCCCGACGCCGTCTAATGCACTGCCAATCTACACATATGATACACTCCTTTTTAGTTTCTTTCCCACCACGCACAGCCCGCTTTGTATGCCTCGTGTTGCCAGCCGTTTGTCTTTCCAATTATATTTTATACACTTCACCAGAACTTCCACCATGACTTGCCAGAAGCCGCAGGCTGTGTGCCTAGCTGGTCTAGAGGGCCTCCTCTTTGTTGGTTCTCCCGCTCTGCTTGGATCACTTGATCCAACTTCTCCTTGCCGTCAGCGGCCAGCTTCGTCAACTGTGTCTGTGCCTCTGCCAATCCCTGTGTTGCTTCTTCCTTGACCTCTTCCTTCTTCGATCCACCTCCTAACACACCAGAGAAAACGCCCAACACACCCTTTCCACTTGATGTCTTTGTAGCGCTCTCTTCGGTCTTGCCCTGGAATGTAGGCTTGATGTTCTCCTCGAAATGTGTGCGGTGCTCGGGTGCGGCGAGCAGGGGTGGTAGCTTCTCGCCTCGTGCTTCGGCTGCTTGGTTGGCCTCCTCGACAAGAAGAATCTGGTCCTCGGTAGCTTCGCCCTTGATATAAGCAAGACGGGCCATGGCGAGCTCGTCGGCTTCGAGTCGCTTCTGGGCTTCGATCCATTCGGCGCGGCGGGCTCGGTTATATTGTACCATGTCCCAAACAGAGTATACGGAGACAACACCAGCGACAACTATTGATCTTTCATCAGCATACTATCCTGCAATATCTATTTCGTCATACTGGCGTACCTGTGAATGTCACAATGCCTCCTACAGTCCATCGATGCGCAACATCGAAGAATCTCCTTCCCGCATCGATGATCCTATCGGCCTTGCTAACCTGAGCATTCTGAGCGGCCAAGTGAGCCTGACGCAGTCTCCTCACGCGCTGCTCGGGTGTCTCGCCTGGGATGCGCGCTGTTCTTTGGACGGTTTTGGAGGTTGCGTGGGGGACTGTGGACGTAAAGCGGGTGGCGTCCTTGACGGTCCTGGGGCCAATTTTAGAAGCCATTGCTGCTGTTATAATCTCGAGAAAGCAAACAATTGATCTCTATGGGCGGCTATAGGAAACCGAATTTTGCGGTCGATCGTGGGGTCTCGTCGTCGTCGACTCGGGATGGAGTGGGAAGTGGTGTCATGAGATTTTTCGGGTCGTTAAACTGGCGTGCAGAGAGGAATTGTGGGTATTTGATTGGTGCGGCGTAGGTTCGGGTTAGAGGAGGTGGGCTGTAGACGACATAGAAAGGTTCACTGAGATCGAAACGATGATGATATTGACGATGAATTATTTGATATTTCATGCATATCCTTCAAGTTGGTAGTTCATTTGGCTGGTGAGCCTTCGGCGCCTCGCAGGGACCTTGCATGAAGTCTGGTACTCTCTAGCATCTACGGAAGCGCTCGACAAGCAGACAAGCGACGCACTCTACAGCCCGTTGCTCTCCATGTGAAATTAATGATGCAGCATAAGAGAAAAGCCTAAGATGGAGGATTGATTGGGGCGCGCGGAGGCGATAGGCGAAGGGTCAAGCTGATTTGCACGCACCAAACCTCCAAGCAGGCGTCATAACTTTGGCTTCCACCTACGATCAACAGCATCAACCATGCCTACCTACGGTACCCAAGCTTCGCTGGACAGCGCGATAGACACGGATGGTGCATCATATCGAGAGATTTGGTATGCAGGGCAGCATTTAGACAGTACTTTATTCACGGCAGCATCACGGTTACAATGAAACTCTTCTTCATGAGACGGCATCAAGCCCCCTACACAATGAAAAGTCATGGAAGAAATCAAAAATTACGCCCCCCATGGCCCCGAAGAGCAATGGAGTATGGAAACGACTCCGCGATGTGCAATGCAGGCCTTCCATACTGAGGAAACCAATTCTTGATCTGGCTTCCTCGGAACAAGGTAAGTATGAAGAGAAAAGGAAATCGAAATCAAAAGCGGGCGAGGAAGAGCGGTCTTTATAGATTTCTGGAGTCCGCTTTGATGCCTTGAACCTGAGGCGCGCGTGCAGGGGCTGGGAGATTGCTGCCTGCGGAAGGACCACTTGCACGGTTGCCTGGAATTGTGCATCTGCGTAAGTGCAAGTGTCAAAGTATCACTGAAACGCTCTTTCCATAAAAATGTGTTTATTCTGCTGTGATTGTCTTCAACAAGGCAAACAAGCTTTTGGAGTTTGTGTTAAAGAGGAGACTTTACTAGCGTCACGACCACTAACAGTTGAGGTTGGAGGATTTGGTGGTGCGACACAGCATGTTATCCATTTATTGTGATAACCTACACCTGTCGTGAATAATTGGACTTTTGGTGAAAAGTCTGTTTATAACAAGACATCACTGACTGAAGTATGCTGTTAACATCTGGAATCTATTGGACTGCCTCCATTCACCCATTACCTGCTTTGGTGCTCGCATCGCCATACGTCCTAAGTCTCCCTGCACCAAACTACAATGACCAGAGCCACCACCAGACTCTTTCACTTCACACGAGTTTGTTCTCGAGAGTAAAAATTAGTTCTCGAATGGGTTTGCTCCATTGCATTCCAGTCTTAATGTTTCTCTGCGGAAGAAGGGAAAACTCGTCTTCTGTATGTGCCTAGAGAACGGGGTTTGACGGTGAGGTTCTTCGTATCACTTACACGTTCGACAACCGTCGTCTTGTATAACCAGTGAGGCTCTAGTTCAAACAGCCCTTGGCCCATCGTGATTTCTGTTGCAAAGCCTGCAAGCTGGGCTCCTTTGACTACTGCGCACATCAATTATCAGAAGGTTTCGCCTCGACTGGGTTGGTTACTTCGCTATGTGCTCAATCAGCTATGAAAACAGCCAGTGGCTTAAGTTCGTCAGAAGTATGCCAATTAAAGACAATTAAGCTCTGCATTGGTTTGAGGAGTTGAAAGACAGAATCACAATCATTCCTCTGACTATTTCTTCCCATAACGAGAGTATATCATGACAATTTCTTGATGACAACTCGGTAATCAGACAGACATGCCTGCGTGAAGGTCAATCAGTACTTGTAAGACAACTTCCATTTTGTGGATATGCACTCAAACAGTAAGGTTACAAGAGTCAAAGTCAGTCAGAAATAGGAGACTGATCTTCTTGAGTCCATAGACCTTCCATAGAGACGACTCCATTGATGGACTTGCGCATTCAATCCAATACGAATATCTCTTAGACATACCTTCAATTGAAGCTCTCGTCTGATAGCAATCGGAGGCGGCGCCATCTCCTTCAATGACGTCTCCACAGTTCTAGTCTGCCTAGACCCTGCAGGTCCGACGGCTGCCGCTCCAACATTTTCCCGCTCATGAAATTTGAAATTTTGAGAAGGTGCAACCAGCACAAAAAGCCCACAGCACGTGACCCGCAGTTGCCGCTAAGCTCGCTAGACCCCACCAGATTTTTGCAGCGTAGGGCACGAAAACCCTTCTATGGAATTTGACAAGCCTCGACTCTTCGAAATTTCCACGCCTCACGACCCGACAACGACAATCGGAGCACGGTAAGCCGACAAAATGGTATGGATATACGCGCCCATTGCGATGCGATGAGATGATTATCATTATCGCCATCGTGTTTACCAGCATTCGCTGACTCGAATTTCTACAGACGATCCGATACAACCAGAAGCTCGTCAGCAACCGTTAGTCACCACCAAACCCACGATGGACGATGTGATAGAAGAGAACACGAGGGACTGACTCCTCGAATAGATTTCCGCAAGGATTGGCAACGCCGGGTTCGAACCCACTTCGACCAGGTATGGCGACACTCCCAACGAGAAGAACGATCATGATTCGATTTTCTGGAAACTCTTCAAAGGCACACAAATATTGACTATTGGAATAGCCCGGTAAGAAGAGCAGAAGACGCACAGCTCGTCAGGCCAAGGCCGCTGCCCTTGCTCCCCGACCTGTCGACAAGCTCCGACCCGTTGTCCGATGCCCTACCATCAAGTACAACCGTCGTGTCCGCTCCGGCCGTGGTTTCACCCTGGCTGAGCTCAAGGTATGAAAAATATCTGAGTCGAATTAAAACGACTCGAAAAATCCGAAATCGACCAGATCTGACTGTCTTTACAGGAGGCCGGTATCCCCAAGGCTTTCGCTCCCACCATCGGCATTGCCGTCGACTTCCGCCGCCAGAACCTCTCCGAGGAGTCCCTTGCCGCCAATGTCGCCCGCCTCAAGGCTTACCAGGAGAAGCTGATCCTCCTTCCCCGCCGATCTAACGCCCCCAAGAAGGGTGACACCAAGACCGACGTCTCCAAGATCGAGAAGGTTTCTCAGATCTCCGCTGCCCTCCCTATCGCCCCCACCGACATCGCTTTCAAGGAGATCTCCAAGAGCGACATGCCCAAGAACATCGAGGCCGGTGCTTACCGAACTCTCCGTGTCTCTCGTGCCAACGCCCGTTACGAGGGTGCCCGCCAGAAGCGCATTCGCGATGCTGCCGAGGCCGAGACGGCCAAGAAATAAACTTGCAAAAAGGGAACTGGTGTTTGAGGGTTTTGCTCTTTATGTCACTGAGGCATGGGCAACGTCGGTTCGAGGCTCTGATGAAAGGCCTGGCCTGGGTTGGAGGAAGGATACTCTAGGTCCAGCTCAAGAAATTTACTGCATGATCACCGGCTTTGTTCTGTCATACCACTCGGTCAATGGATGCATTAAGTGCATATGGTGTCTCTGCTTGTTAAAAGTTACTTGTTATGATCTCAATTTGGTTCATGCTTCTGTGATGTGATGTCTAATGCCATTTTGTGCCTATCCTATCTATATGCTCAAATCTACTCATCCGCCTTCTTTCCTAGCAATTCGGTTCCTTGTCTAATCAAACTCTGTAGGTGACTCATCTGGGCTGATTCAAGAGTATCTCCATTCTTGACAATCTCGGTACACAATACCAGACAATTCTCTCTATCCACCTTGGCCATGTTGGCCTGCTGCTTGGGGTCCACCTGTTGAGGTTCTAGAGCAAGCTCTTCGGGAATAGCTGGAGGAACCTCTGGCTCGCCAGCCTCGATTTGGGGTGTTTGATCATCTGATTTGGTTTTACCAGTCACTGCAAAGTTCAAGGCATCCATGGCTCCAGGTACGTCGAGTACCTTGGCAACAACTTGTGTGCCATCCTTGGACCGAGATAGAAGAGCAAAGACGAACCATGCCTCAGACTTGAGGATGGGCCACTTCTCCTGGGTGATCAGGAAGGAGAGTATCTGGGAAAGATCATGCTCAGCATAGAACAGGTCTCTCGACTGTGTCTCGGAGCTCTCAGAGTTGTATCCTGAGAGGACCACATCAACAGGTGCAGTATGGAGCACACGGCATACAGTAGCCACACTGCGTGCGGCCTCGAGTCTAGTCGGCTCAGTGTCGGAGCGCTCAAACAAGGAGATAATATCGTGCACAGTTGTGTGCTCCTTCGAAGACCCCTCAGCCTCTATAGTCCTGGGTTTTGTGATCCGACGGACATTGTCGGGAGAGTTGACAAGAAGCAGGCGGACTAGCGACACAGCCGAGAATTGAACCTGAGGAAGGGTATCGATGTTCAATATCCGTGGTACACTCTCAGGTTGTAGTAGATCTCCAAGCAATGACTTGTTCTGTGCTGGAATTGCCAGGTTCTTGAGGAATGAGAGTGCCGAATGAAGGAGCTGGGCATCAGTAATTTCCTTATCAGAGAGGATGGTCATGAGAGGAACATGAGCCTGATGCTTCTGAACAAAAGCAGTAGAAGCCTGGTCCGAACGGGAGAGGTTGCCAAGAGCTAGACAAGCAGCTGACTGAAGAATGACATGAGGTTCCTTCAACCACTTCATCAGAGACTGGGGCACAGAACTCTCAAGGTCGTAGAGAGCAGGGAAATAGTCGCTGCCAGTAAGATCAGCCAGCGTCGTGAGCAGCGAAGTACAAAGCTGTCCAAGCTCCTTGGCAGTCTCCTCATCATCAAGCTCTGCATCGAATTGAGTGTGTGCGATATAGAAAGCCTTGACAAAGACATCCAACTGCTTTGACTTCACGAGTCGCTCCTGGAAAGATTCATTGGCGAGGTAGCTAGCTGCAGTGGACACAAGGGCCATGAAGTCCTCGATATCAGAGCTGTGGTCGGGGCTGGTAGCCAGCTTGAGGAGAGTAGAGACCGTATCGGGGTCTGCGAGATCTGCCTCTCCATCTTGGGTAATGAGAAGAGCTAGGATTTTGCAAAAGTAGGTGACCAGAGGGCTGTAGTCGGATAGGTTGGGTGATTGCAGAAGAGCGATGAGATGACTGCTGAGTCTTGACTGGGATGCAAGACGTTGAGCAGGTTCTAAGAATGTCAGTCTTGAACTTCTCATCTTACGAAGAGATTACTTACCATACTCCACAAGAACATTGTAAAGAACGGGAATCAAGTATGGAACAAGGCTCTTATCCTGGAGATGGTTGATGAAAGGAATGATGTATTTGCCTTCAACAACACGGGCCCGGTTTGCATCTGTATCCGCACAAGAGTTTCCGGTAACACGTAAAGCCTGAACCTTTACACCGTGACTTTGCGGTTCCTCAGAAGCGAGGATATCAAGAAAGAACTCGAGAATGCCTGAATCACCATATGGTAGTCTCCAAGCAACTGTAGCAGGTTAGTAATGCTCAGAGAACTTGTAGGTGTATCTTACCATCTCGGCTTCCATCACCCAATGCCTTGGCGGTAGCTTCTAACGTCGAAGCATCTTGCGTCTTGAGAGCCTCAAGAACTGGGGATAACAGTTTGGTTCTTCTTGTGACAGCATCCTGAGCTTCGTTGCTCGCGTCATAGGCATCTGGTGAAACTCCACTGCCTTCCCGCTGAATCAAGACAGCTACGTCTTGGGGAGTTGATGCCATTTTATGTATCTGGGGTGTTTGAAAGGGGATCAAGTTGGATTATTCTGATTGTTTGTGAGTTACCCTATAAGACTACTGAGTAGAACAGGAATTGCTTAAAAAATAAAGATCCCACGTTAAATATGTGTACAAAAAGACTTATTCACTGTCTGGAAATATTTCCAAGTACTCCGACACTTGAAAGAAATCTCAAACTATTTTCTCACTTGCTTCTACTGTTTTGATTAATGTCTTCTTCATTGCGGTCAGCTATATCCATCCATTCTGCAAGCTCCATCGCGGGGCACTTCTCTCGGTGAAGCTCGGTGAATCACGGTGAAGTCCCCCACCTCGACATGACCGGCTAATCACCGGAAGGTCTTTGGCTGCCGGTGGTTCGGCGGGTGCAAAATTCCGACCTCGGAATGATCCGCAAACCCAACTTTGCACCCGGGGAAAAAGTCTCGAGACGCCATCACGATCCGATCTTCCTCCTCCCGTCGTTGCGAACGAGGGCCGCTACGCTATTTCAACGTCGCTTCCTAGGGCGATATCTCCATCTTTCCCCTTCCGACATTCGAATTCCCCCATAATCACCTCACAATGGTATGCGCTTACACCCAGGTCCCGCCATGACTTTTATATCTCGATTCGCCGCCTTCGATAAATTGGCCTGCTAACATTCTTGGTTTCCAGGCGCACAAGTTCGTCGTCACAGCCTTCTTGACAGGCTCTCGAATTCTCGGTCGATCCTTCGTCGCCGCTTACAAGCAAGCTCAAGCTGCTTCCGCTTACCAGCGAGCCCAGGCCAAGGCTGGAAACACCTCCGGCGGAGCCTCCCTCTCCTCAGGCATGACCCTCGATGAGGCATGCAAGATCCTTAACGTCAAGCCCCCGGCTGGTGGACAAGCCAACGTCGAGGAGGTGTTGTCCCGTTACAAGCGACTGTTCGACGCCAACGATCCCCAAAAGGGCGGCAGTTTCTACCTCCAGAGCAAAATTGTGAGAGCAAAGGAAAGATTCGAGCGAGAAATTGGTCCTATAAGGGAGAAAATGGAGCAAGAGGCCGAGATCAAAGAGGGTTTCAAGCCAAAGGTCTACAAGGATTAGTCACGTCCCCTTGGATATTGAGTGGAAAAGGAAGATTATCCGGCGGAAAACAAAAAGTGGCACGCCGCACTTGTACGATTTGGCCCTTGGACTATGAAACAGGGCCTCTTGATGGGAGTTTGGAGGGGTTTTCGGAGAGGGAGGGAGTTTCTCCATGTATACATGTACATCTTCACTCGACTGCGGCATGGCACGGCGTTTATTGGGTTATCGGTGGCGTGATGAGCCGCTCGAGGTTGGTTCTTAGACGAAGAAAAAAGACAGAACAGACGACCTATGCTATCTTATGTTTAATACAACTGTACGATATTGAACGGAGCACCTGGGGCTACGCTTTGTTACAAGTGAGAGAGTGGCGGATCGATGGGACTTTACACAAAACACGAAGACCAGAAGCGGATTCAGCACCATTCACAATACTCAGCATATATCTCAAACGTATCTGAGACGAGTCGACGGCCAGGAAAGAGGTATGTTTGATGGGTTCTATTAAAGACTTCGCTGGTGGCGATAAGCCATGAAAAAGACTGAAAGAAATAGCCATTATGGGTATACCTACTCCAAACTCCAGTGGCAAACGACCAAGATCAAATCCAGTTACCACCAAGCGGACGCGAGCTATGTGGCCTCACCGGTGGTCCATTCTGACTGTATATACTCTCAGAGTAAGCAGAAGGGGGCGCAGGGCTATTTATAAGAGCAGGATATGTCCCCGCTGGCTGGCCGATCTCACTCATGTCTTCATTATTCCGAGAGGCCCGATCAGGCACCCTCATCCACGCCCGGAACGCTTCTCCCCATGCACTACGTCGGTCTCCGCGAAGAGATGGACTGTCGGTGTTGAAGTACGACACGCTCTGACGACTAGGTGACATAGCCTCTCGCTGGACAGGAGCCCAAGGGTCCTGGGGTGCAGGAGTTGCTTCGTCCCTTTCCACGGCATCTGTAATGTCCTGTTGCTCAGGGATCACTTGGTTGCGATATACAGCTGTCCTTGGGTTGTTATATACAGGAACTGCAGGTCGTTGAGGTCTCGGAGGGGAGACCTGTACATTCCTGAAAGGATGGACGATTTCTGGTCGAGGCGCGGGCTCTTTGTCACCCTTCTTTCGATAGCGTCGGCAGGCGTAGAACACGATGAAGTAGGCTAGAATCAGGAATGCGAGACCTCCTATAATGGCACCTACTGTGGCGCCTATCCAAGACTGAGACCGCTCAGGTGTCGCTGTTGCAGTTGCCTTTGGAGGGCCAGAAACTGTCGTAGTTGGCTGTGGCTGTGAGATTGTCGTCGAGTAACTCGGTTCTGTTGCAGAACTGCTTTCATCAGGGTCTGGTAGAGTTGACCACTGTGGCGATGCTGCTGTCCTGGTGATGAAGACTGACGGAACACGTACGGATGTCTGAGTCGGTGGAACAATGGATGGGAAGATAACGGTGGGAATGTCGGCAGTCGTAGTTATGGTAGTTGTAGTTGTAGATGTAGATTCAAGAAAGCGAGCGCTCCATTCAGGAATATCAGGGAAAACTGGCTTGGGCTCTGGGATTTCAGGTTTTGCCCTTCTTGAAGGAGTATCGATAGTTTCAGGACCTGGGATACCGGCTACTCTTGTGTCGTCTTCTGAGAGATCGGCTGCTATTGAGTCGTCTTCTGAGAAGTATGGAATATTCCATTCTCTAAGGGTGAGACATATTAGTAAAGGACTTGTGATGAGTATCTCAAATGGGGTGACTTACGGCGGCGTATCACAACCAGCTTTAGAAACATATCCAAACCTATCAGTACAAGTCTCTATAGCAGCAGAGGATGCCGCAAATACTGTGCTGGCCACGAGGAGGCTATTTCTTAACATGGTTTCCAACTGTTATCTTTAAACAGGGTCAAGATGTGAAGATAGCTTGGACAAAAGGTGAGGTGTTTGGGAGGAAGATGAAGGTGAAGTTTGCAACCATACCTCTCAATCCGGGGGAAGAACCATTTTATTATTTGTCTCAGAGCTTATTCTTCCAAACAAGCTTTTCTTAATGAAATGTGCTATTTATGAAGGTTTGGTGAATGCATGCTCGTTGAGTTTTGCGTCAGTTGTTTGCTGCATCGTGAGAGTGTTTGTCACGTCACACGACTACGCATGGGGACATGACATTCTGCAACAAGTCATCAAGGCGATCTTGCAGCTCTTATTCGAATAACGTCTCAGAAAAGACGTTTATTCCTCTCTTTCACGGACGGACGATCATGGTTGAGACAAGGGATGTCCGTGCGATGAAGCGTGTGAACTTTCGCTACAACTACCTAAATTGGGGGTTCTTTTCACTGTCATGAGACAAACTGTAAGGCGGAAGCTCTTTAAGTTTAAGGGTCATGTTTCTATGTGCTCTAAATAAAATATTTCTTAAATCTGATCGCGCGATACCGCGTGGGAATATGTCAAAGGTTAACACCACCAAACCAAACCCAATCTGTAGGGCTATCACAGCTGACTACAAGCATTTCCCAAATCAATACTCATTATCGTCACGCGCCTTTCCCTTGCCCTTGGGATCACTGTAGTGAGGCTCATAATACTGTGATCCAGAGGGCTCACCCCCAGTGCCTCTGACTCCGACCTCATAATCCTCATTCTCTCCCTTCCAGTAGTCGCTGTAGTGCGGTGGTGGGCTCATAACACGAGTGAGAGGTCTCTTCACCGTCTCTGTCTTTATCTCGTTGAGTTCTATAGGCTCAGCTACTGGTAGTGGAGTTGGCACAGAGTCGTCCGAATGTGACCATCGAGATCTGCGGTTGTTATTGACTCTTATGTTAATATTGTTCCGGCTATCTGACGGAGGAGAGCGTCGCCGTCGCCACAGGACAAAAAGTATTGGGAGACATATCATGAGTAGTAGACATAGTGTACCGATCACGACGCCAACCAACTCCACGGTGCTCAAAGGAGACTTCGAGGACGGCGCAGCGGTCGAAGTTGGTAAGCTCGAGGTGATTATATCAGTGGCTCCTGGAACGACGATATCGGGGTCATGGCTGCTGACCCAGGCAGTGGCGACAGTGGTCATTTTATCGACGGTTACTGTTGAAGTATGTTCAAGAGTGACCGTATGGGGTATCTCGGTCGTAGAATCCGATGTTGAAGACTCACTTGAAGACGACGTCTCGGTTGGGAATACCGTAGTCGCGAAGGTACTCTCTATCGTAGTCACTCCAATAACAGAGTAACTAGATGTTTCCGATGAGACGTAGGTATGAGTCTCCAGGTTGCCCGAGTCAGATTCCGTTTCTTGCTGTTTTAGCATCCCGTACGTATCCTCAAACTTGGCCTGGATCGGATTCTCCGTTATAGTGGTAGAAAACCAGTGGTTTGCTTCGTTCCTAATGTGAAGGTAAGAATATTTAAGAGTGAGAATGCTGATCGACCTACATGTACTCAACTACCGGAAACCGTAGAGGCATAGTATGTTCTCGTGGTGCTTAGTAACAAGCCGAGTTGGGTATCTATATCTAGAGTTTTTGGTCTGAGGGAGGATCCATATGGACTTTAAGTACTTTTCAACTATACTAGAATGATTCAAGGGGCTTAACAAAGATACGTGCCTAAGTTCGCCTTGTTGTTCTATGGGCTGCTATGAGGCTATGCCAGAGGCATATATAACGGTGAACAGGAAGCCAAAAAGACGACCGACTCAGTGTTATTGTCTTATGTGGGCGAATGGGGGATAATCTATCTACTGTGAACAGAAATGGCTACTTCTGTTGAAAGAAGTGCTTTCCGTCGCGTAGTGATTCGGCTAGGTTCATCTCAACGCAAACACTCGTCTATTAATCAATGGCTAGCAATCGCTCTAATCAACGATGAGCAGCTTTACATGTCCACTATTCAGTGCTAATTATCGCAGTTGGATTTTCTCGGTGTTTATAAATTCTGAGTTATGGCCCTTGTGTTCTTGTACAAGCAACACAAGCCCCTTGAACCGAACAACATCCCGTATCTAATACATACAACTTCCAGTAACTAGAATCCTTTGAGAGGACTTTAACGGAATTTCTATCTCTAGTTTTGACGATGGAGAACCTACAAGACCCCCCAGATGATGTCTCCGCGACAACCCTGTCTCAACACAAGAACAAGCCCCGTTCATACATCGACACCTCTGGCAAATTCTACGAAACTATTCCCCCAGGCTTGAAACCTGCCGCCACCGTACCTGCATGGACTTCCGTCTACAGGAATGAGTCCGGCAAGACTCGGACGTTTGAACGGCAACAATTAACGTATATCGAGAGAGCCCCTACAGACACTGCTCATCGTACAGGAGATCTGGTTGGGTCGACTTACGCGGAGATATTCACAATCATTTTACCACCAGATAGCGCTGCGTCGACTGATACCACTACTGCGAGCGAGTCCAAAGAAAGAACAGTTGTACCTTCAATAAGCATGCTACCGCATAGCCCTTGGTGGACTCAAATTGATGGTACTGCTACTACCAGCGAGTCTGAAGAGAACCCCAGTACGACACAGACAAGCCAAAGCTCTGCTTCGACTTCAAGTAATAGATCGAGTCAAAGTACTACCTCTTTGAGCCAAACCGCCGAGAGCCCCAACGCTACAACGATCAGCACCTCAAGTCACGACGATCCTTCCAGTAGCAGTTCAGATTCAAGTAGTACCTGGTCTGACATAACAAACTCGGCAGAGTGGTCATGGCCAACCGAGTCAAGTAGTCCAGAACCATCTACTTCGAATGCAGAGTGGGCAGGTGTCATAGTTGGTGCTGTATTTGCATTCATGATCATAATTCTGATCTTGATAGCTTTTGTTGTTCGTGGCAGGAGAATTACATCTTCTAGAGACAATCAGAATAACATCAACATCAGGCTTGACAATGGACCTTTCGACCACCATCACGGACCATATAATCGTCCACTTGCAGAGACCAACCCAGGATGTGTACCTCAGGGATGGGATGATATAAGACAATGATTGTGCGATACTGGCGATTTTATATATGTGGATATACAGGGCCCTATTTCTTGCAGTTACATAGTCTTCTTTGATATGGGCGTGTAATATTACTTGGAAGATACAGTTCATTTGACCTACGTCTTCCTCCTAACTAGTCCCTTCCAGTAATCAAAGCTATTCTCATCACTCTGCAAAGACCAAGTCTTCCCAATCGCCCTTCCAGTAGCATCTATCTCCTCAACCTTCAACATTCCCCAATCCTTTGTAATGCCCAACACACGCGCCCTCACACCACCCTCCGCCTCCAGACTAACCTCCTGTCTCGTGTGCAACCAGTGGCGGTAGTATCGCGCTTCAAGGTCGTTTGAGAAACCTTCACGAAGGAATTGTGCATAGATGGCTTCTATCCGCGTGAGGACGCGGGCTAGGAGGGTTTCGACATGGAGATCCGGTGCACCAGAGGGTACGAGATCGGAGATGGACATTGTGGGACGAGAGTTGAGGGTGTTTACACCGACGCCGAGGATGATTTGGTAGTTTCCGTCGAAGTAGAGGCATTGGGAGAGAATGCCGCCGACTTTGGTGTAGTGAGGTTTCTCTTGTGATTTTGTAGGATCAAGAGCATCTAGATATGTGAGCTTTTACTCTACTGCAGCTAGCAAGACAACTTACAGATATCATTGGGCCACTTTAGCTTGACGGGAACGTTTTCGTAACCGCGGTCGTAAGACTGGACTGCTTCAACAATAGCAATGGCTGTGATGTACTGGATGAACACCACAGGGCGGGACACAGCGAGGTGAGCAGGGTGGTTGATGACGGTTGAGAAGATGAGCATGCCCGGAGGTGCAATCCAGACGTTGGAACCACGGCCTCGACCGGCGACTTGGGTTGTGGCAGAGACAGTGAATCCACTGGGGAGCTTGGGCATGAGCTTTGGGTTCCTAGTAATCGTTAGATTCGAGTTTTCAGCAGTTCAAGGGGTCTTCATACTTCTCAAGCATGGTGTTTGTGCTCGTTACGACTTCGCCATACATAAGCACATCACCCCAGTTCCTCGCAGTCGGCTCAATCTGTCGATAGCGCTTCAAACTCGAGAAGAAAAGACCATGGTTGAAGTGCGGCGTCAGCTTAGGATGAGGCAGCCCCTTCTCATGCGGAACGATCTTCTTGGTGATCTTGCTATAGTCAATACTGCCATTCTCAGAAATACCAGACTCATTCGTATCAGGTAGCGATTGCTGAAGACCTTCGAGACTCCAGATCGTGTCCTCATTTTGGATGTGGAATCTGTCCATCTCTGCGCGGATCCACTCCTCGCCATCTTCTTTGTTGATGATGTCGCTCCAGTCGGTAAGTAATTCCGATACACCTGTGTCGGAGATGGAGGAGAGGTGAAGGCGGGATAGGGATGGTACTCCTGCTTCGTGAGGGCTGACTTCGAGACCGAGTTTTGTGAGACAGCCTTTGAGGAAGGTGGCTCGATCTTTGTCGGCGGCTGCGAGTTGGCTGACGAGTTCATCGTAGCCAGGGAGACTTGGCTGGGGATTCAAGTTGGCTGCAGCGAACCTATGCAATGTCAGTAAATCTGTATATGAATCGCATAGTGCAGTCCGTACTCAGGATGAGGCCCAGTAAGCAAGGCTTTTCCATCACCAACGGTGCAGAGAACAACCGCTGCTTTTCCATCCCCACCATCAACATCAATCTCCTCATCGTAAGTAGCCAGAACCTCAACCTTCCTGTCCTTGACCGAAGCAGCATCAACAAAGACACCGCCTCCGTTATAGTAAGACGTAATCTCAGAAGCAACCTCTTGCTCAAAAGCATCCTTCGCCACAGTTAATCGCACAGCTCTAGCTCCCTTCTCGCTCTTGTACTCAAAGCCCTTGAACGCACCACCCCGACATGTCCCAGGAAAGAAGCCTAGCTCTCTTCGTCCGACGACTTCCATGGGCTTGTTACCAACTTCGAATTCACATCTCTGAGTTCCGTAGTAGCCACCAGCGCAGAAGCCTAGATATGAACCGCCTCGGCGGACATAATCGCTGATGCGACGGTTCCCCTCACCATTCAAAGCCTGACAGTAGCCAAGATCACCGCCGCCCGGGAAGACCAGTAGGGCACATGTTGCCTGCCAAGGTTCCTTGAGGACGATGTTCTCGGTGATTGGGATGACAGCATAATTTGGTCCGAGAAGACGACGAAGAGACCAAATACAATGTTTTACTGACTCAACGGTTGTACCAAGGCCTTAATGAGTCAGTGAGGGGTATTCCACGTAAAGAATGTAAAGAAGTCCAACCTGTATAAACAAGCACATTCAGCCTAGCCGGTGCCATGGCGAAGTTTTGAGTGACTTCCTGGAGTATTGTTGTTGTACAGTGAGATGAATGTTGTCACTTGACTTTTGGCAAGATGTCGCCTTAACCAAATCTCCGCCCCTCGAACCACCTTTTAACCTCTTTCCAACAACACAAGATAATCCGACTCTATTACCACGTTCTTTTGTGAACAGATCAAAAATGAGCAAAGACGAGAACAATGCGCAACGGAGCGCACAAGCCGAAGACGATGACGAGCCAGACGAGTGGTGAGTACAAGTTACTCTTTTCCCGAAAGCCGAGGCCTTTCTAACCGCCGATGTAGGGACAAGCGGATTTTTAGCACCGGATGCGCAGGTAAGTTTGACCAACACAGAACAGAGAAAAGAGAAAAAGAGAAGATGGATGAGGTTTATGAGAGGTCTACGACTGAGGGCTGCGAATATCTGACTTTGTTGTGTCTCTGTTTTGTTGGGGAATGGGATGAATTGCTAACGCTCATCAACTTAGATGAGAATGCCAAAATGACGGATTGCTATTTTGAGAAGAAGGATTGGCGCGCATGCACTGCAGAGGTGAGCTTCTCATTCATTCTATTATTTCATCTCACTCTATCTTTCCAATTCTCTTTACGACGGTGTTCAAATTGTTATGGTCTTCACTGACTTTTGTAGATGGAGGCATTCAAACAGTGCTGGAAATCTCACAACAACGATGAGCGCACAGCGACCAAAGACAACTGAGGAACTGAATGGAATGTAACTATAGACGGAAAGTGTGAAAATACTGTATGAACATGTACAACAAGCACATTAGACTATCTTACCTCTCAAATCGCCAACAATGAAGGCATCATGACTCTTCAACACTGTCTCCACACTGTCTCTGTCCCCACCGGACAATCTATCCACCCGTCATATCTCAAATTATCGCCAGAGCTTCACGCAAGCTTCCATAAACAAGCCACAAAAACCTTCACAACACCACATATTTTCAATGTTTGTGCCTCGAAGATCATTATTCGCTGTTAGAAGGCAGATCCCTTCTCAGTATAACCGTTCGATCGCTAGATTCTTCTCCGCCGAGTCAGACGTTACCCTGCAAAACCCTTCCCAGGACCCCACGCAAGTGAACCAGGAAGATGTTATCACAAAGCCCAAATACACACCGCGCACTACAACTGCTGCTAGACCTACTACTACACCGAGACCTGCGCCTGCTCGAGCTTCTACTGCTGCGAAACCTGCTGCTCCTGCGCCCAAAACAACGACTTTCCCCGCCAAACCTGCATCTACATCTGCTGGTAGCAAGCTAGCGAACCCTCACACAGCTGTTTTCACATCGAAGAATACATTGAGCGAGTCCAGCGAGACAGACGTCGAGAGCACACATGATATCAATTGGGAGACGAGCTTCTACGGTCTCGGAGTCAAGCCTGTCACCGTTGAACAGAGCGAGGTTCTGTCAAGACCTGTCGACGTGGACGATGTGGAGGTCAAGCCCGATGGAATTATCTATCTGCCCGAAGTCAAGTACCGAAGACGCTTGAATGAGGCTTTTGGACCTATGGGATGGGGTATGGTTCATCGTGGAGAGGTTGTCGTGGGACAGAACATTGTCACGCGAGAGTATGCTCTTATTGTTAACGGCCGGTAAGTTCTGATTCCTGCACTTGAAACAACAGTAGCTAACGAAATCAGCATGGTATCTCAATCTCAGGGTGAAAACAACTTTTTCAGCGCCGAGGGTGTCCCCGCTGCTATCGAGGGTGCCAAGTCCAACGCCCTGATGCGTTGCTGCAAGGATCTCGGTATTGCTTCTGAGCTGTGGGATCCTGTCTTCATCCGCTGGTTCAGAAAGAACTACATGGAGGAGCGATGGGTTGAGCACGCGACTACCAAGAAGAAGAGAACATTCTGGTACAAGAAGGGTCTTGCTGAGGCAGTGTACCCTTACAAGCTTGTCTAAAAACTCCCCTCACTTTACTTTTGCATAGACGGTAAAATATGGCATGTATGATATGGTTATGTATGTACGATGGAAGTACCAGCTAGATATAGCACGGGCGCATGGAGCGATACTGTAGAAATTCAGAGGAAATGGATGGGCCAGGGTTTTGAGAAGTATGGGATATGTACACCGAACTTCTCGTCTATAGATATGCATGTCCATTGGTTGGAACCGTGATCCTCCATTGGAGGCCCATATCAAAAGGCAAACACCATGTCTAATAGCAAGACCCAAACTCCTGCAAAACCCACTTTCCAGAACGAAGTACCTATCTTTCCCTTCCAGTCGAGCTGGCGCCTCCTTGCGCGGCATCACCGCCCCAGCCCCAGGGAACCCACGAGCCTGATGTGTTCCTCTGACCAGCTCCCATGTTTCTCCTGCGCATCTGGCGGTCATCATCCGAACTAGTATCGGCATCGATCCTCTCAAAGTCTGTCTCGCTGCGACTCTTGCTGATACCACTCCACCCGCTCAGTCCACTAGGCGGTCGCTGGGTAGGTTCTTCGTCGTCGTTATTATCGTAGCCTCCGTACGCCATGGGATCGCGGCGAGGACCTGTGTTTGCTTGAGCGCGCGAAGCTTCGGATCGTAAATCTTGTGCTTCGCGATCGAGTGCGGAAAGAAGAACATTCAAACGGTCGCGCTGTGTGGAGATAAAGTCCATCCTTGCACCAGACTCGCGCAGATGCGGGGGAATCAACGCCTCGGGGTTTCTAGGTTCTCCGCCCATCGTCCTGGTACCGGCTGATTGACCACTTCCACCGGTTGCAGCACCTGCACTGGTAGCAGCAGCTACAGCGCTGGAAAGCAGGCTGTAAAAGTCGGTGCCGGCGTTACTGCTGTTGTTGGCGGCCCATCGTGAACCGGGGACGTTGAATCGTGAGAGAAGCGACTGCGTGTAACCCTGGTTTGTCTCGGGAGGAGGCGACTCGGGCTCGGAGGGTGGCAGACCCAGGACCTTGACTCTGAACTGCTCGATGGCGAGCTTGAGGTAAGATATTCCGGCAGCAGTCAAGCGCTCATGTGCGCTTGCAATGAAGTCGTCAATCTGCGTCTCGTTCTTTTCAAGGTAGGGGTGTACGTATTCCTCGTACAGGAACTTGGCGCCTTGGGTTTGGGGGAGGATGAGGTAAAGGAGGAACATTAGGCGGAAATAACCATAGAATGGAATCCTGCGCGCGTATAAGTATAGGGAATCACTTTTTGGGGGATATCGGTACTCACCATGAGATAATGAACCAGACCCAAGACTCAGCAAGGAGACAGCAGCTGAGGACAACCCAGTACATCAACCATGGCGTAAGCTGGGCGGGATCATGAGAGTTGAGCGCTTTATAAGATGCAAAGATGGGAAACAGAAATGAAGCGACAGAACTATCAGAGACGAACAGTCAATTAATCAGATCCATTGATATCGCGAGTCGTTGCGCAATGACGTCTCATGACGAGGCGTGATAAGGCCGAAGCTTAAAACTTACGATAAGAGCATAGGAAAAAGGTCAAACATGGTTGCGAAGGTCTTGAGGAGATGACCCTCGTATGTCTGGAGGAGCTAGGTGTTCGAGGAAGAAGAAGAAACACCGATGAAGGAGAAGAAGGTTAGAAGAAAAGTATCGGTAGGTGTAGTTGAAGAAATGGAATCTATGATAACGTAGCAGCTGATGAGAGCCTGAGCTGAAAACGGATGAAGAGTGGGCGCCGGAAGCTCAGGTAAGCGGGGGCGGGGCAGCTATTTTCGCGTGACGGTAGTGGATAGATGACTCCACTGGATCTGAGTGCTACAGATAGCTAGAGAGATCACCTGCAGAGGATGTTGAGCCTCGTGATCAAGTCCAGTGTTCGATAATTCGAGACGAGATTGCCATGATAGCATGTTATTTTACTGCTCATATCGCTTCTCAATGTATGTTGCCTCCTGCGTTATGGTTGTAAGCCTTGAGATAGTCAGCCCTACCTTCAAGACAAGTGTTTACATCTCTCTGGACGACAATAGCGGTAGCCTACGTAGGCATCACCATTCATATACCAGAAAAGAACATTCATGTTCGCAGAGACAGGTGAAATGTAAGGCCGCGCTTACGGTTAAGCAAAGACATGTTCCGCGTTCGGTTAACTGACTCACCCAAAACATCTTGGCAAGGGGAATGTGCGTTTATTAATAAAGACACGAGAATAAGCAATTAACAAACAAAACGAGATTGTATGTAATATCGACCGAGATATCGGGTCTGTGGTTTTCTAATGTCGTCGGTCCGGAGCCCGAGAATCATTCTTCAACTCCGGCTCCGTTCCGGGCCAAGACTCAGCGCCGTCTTGGCCGACCCCGAGAATCGACTTCAATACACCGGACAACAGCAGACCTCATCAAGTTTCTCTTGAATCTATAGTGAGCATGTATTTGATGTTGTCGCGGAAGCAAATAACTTCTTCGTCATCGATTGCAGCTTTCATTTCTTGAAGCCGCGAGGTATACCCTATAGTAGTCGGACAGTTTTATCCCCGAAAAGCATTTTAAAGCCAGCCGCAGCCACACTAACACGAGCGACTCGATTGAGTTCGGGTCCGGGAATATCTGAGCTTTGGCATCGTGAAATAAGTCTAAAATAAAGGTACCGTTTGACCGGGATGGACCCAACAGGACCGTTCGCTTCGGTTGAGTTACATCTAGGTACACTTGAGCAACAGACGCAACAGATGACTGAATCGGTAGTTAATTTAAATGATATATATGCCATTAGACGTTACTTTAAAATATCATATCATCGCTCCAGTACTCACCAACCTCAAAAACTGCCGAGACGATTCCCCAATCGTATTCATCATCCTCCCACATACCGAACCCCAATGACTGATATCCTCAGTTCATACGCCATCCAAACCTCACCCAGCCTGTCATTATCAGATCTTCCGATCATACCATATATAGAAACTTAAACTCAGCCTCATGCTGCCGCCGCCCGCGGACGCCCGAGCCCGGATGCAACGGAGTCACCGACCCACACCGCAGCTGAAATCTTGGTATCCACTGCATTGGAAACAAGACCTGTAGAGAGTGACGACGTAACTATGTGTGACTGTCCGCGGAGTCGGATTGGTGATCTTTGGGCCGACGGGGGGTTTTCAGATCTTGAAAACTTGAAACTGTGATCTGTTTAAAAGGGTTGCGAGGGCCGTCGTTTTGGATATAGAAAGTATACAGCACCAAGACAAGAACTATTAACGACGCCGAATATCGAAGTACGAATACTTGAGTCACAAGTATACAATATCGTTCAGACCTTAGAAAAACCCTGATTATCTGCCTCACCATAAACAAACACCAAAATGAGTATGTCGAGGCTGCCCAACGGGCTCATCTCATTCGGCCCCGACGCCAACTGCACACTCGACACATGTCCCCTCGAAGCGAGTATCCTACGATATCAACCCAGCATTCCCGCCAATGCTGTGTTTGCAGGTGTCTTCGGCCTATCATTAATCATCCATGCCTTCCAGGGCATTCGGATGCGGACATGGGGGTTCATGGCGAGCATGATCGCGGGGTGTATACTCGAGATTATCGGATACGTCGGACGTTTTATTATACATGATAATCCTTTTGACTTTAATGGCTTTTTGATGCAAATTAGTATGTTTGCACTGGTTGGATGGAAGGGGATATCTACTAACTCTGATAGTTTGTATTACCGTTGCGCCAGTCTTCTTCTCTGCAGCTATTTATGTCTTGTTATCCCAGGTGTAAGTCAACGATCCATTCCGGCTACTAAGGAATCAATTAACACTCATCAGTATCAACCACGTCGATCCAACCATCTCTCGCTTCCCACCTCAGTACTTCTACTGGATCTTCATCCCTTCCGACATCGTCTCCCTCGTCCTTCAAGCCGTCGGCGGCGCTCTCTCTTGCGTCGCCTCAACCCATGAAGGTGTCAAGACCGGCGAACACATCTCCCTGGCCGGTCTGATATTCCAAGTCGTCACCCTCATCTGCTTCTGCGCCTTGTTCATCGACTACGTTATCAAAGCCTCGAAGTCGTCCTCGCGAGACCGTCTCGATAAGCCGATCGTGACGTTCCTTGCCTTCCTGTTTGCTTCAACGATATTTATTCTTATTCGATGCGGTTATCGTATTGCTGAGCTTGGACAAGGGTACTTTAGTGCTCTGTTCCGAGATGAGGATCTTTATATCGCTCTTGAATCTTGGTAAGTTGTATCACTGTTGTGTGAAAGGCACATTGCTGACTTTTCGTAGTATGATGTGCATTGCTGTTCTTCTTCTGAACGCTGGCCACCCCGGATACGCTTTCCGCAAGAGACGGGAGTTCAGCGAGAAGAACCAAGACCAAGACTTGCCTTAGTTGGTCCTACTGAAAGTCTACCAAGGACCAGATGGTTCTCTTTGAGTGTTTCGCTTCTTACCGAGTCCACAAAACGCTTAGGCTTAGGGTGCGAAGGATAGATGACCCAAGAATTCATCTAAAGCGGTATAAGCCAACGAGGTATTTCGTCTTAGGTTTTTTCAAGTCACGTATACTTGACGCCTGAGATAACTCATGATAGTGGCGGTCCAGAGATAGGGACTCCCCCAAGAGTTGTTCTCCAGTTCCAGTGTTTTTAAGCGATAGCGGTTACATGGGTAAAGGCGTCAATGGCTGTCCTTTTTGGAAAGGTTATAGATGGTTTATAGAAGAGCACGAATGATATCACCACTGTTACAGAATACCAAGGGCACCTAGGGCACCCAGTACGATTGCCAAATGATCTTTGGACCGACAAGGTCATCCCGTCGTTGGGATCAGATACGATGCTTGGTGCCTTCGCTTACCATGGGATCCATCCTTTAATCACGGAACGATGATGGTAAGAAAGTCGTACCGTAGACTTACCACTTGTGGACAGACTGCCAGAAGTTTATGAACAAGACTGCCGTTCGCCTCACTTAAGGTCTCTCGGGAGTTTGCCTTGCTAGTCAGGTAAAGTTGAACTCCGCCGATAGTCCGCACTGGGGTAACTGGAATCATTTCTGATGATGGGTCCGTGTACCGAGAGTATCTTGACATCATGTGCTTTACGGGTGATGGTTCGAGAAACGAATGTCGAGTAAAACGTTTGAGTGTTTCCTCTGATGGATATGTATAAGATGATCATATGTAATGCCTCGGGTGGCTCCTCAGCAGTATCCTCAGCCAGCGCATCGGCAGTCTTGCCATATGCCGATCTCTGTTAGATTCGCCGTTGCGACAGTGCCGGTGACCATAGTTGCCCGACCGTAGGCGTGGAAAGACACAGCTACCGGCGATCTCGGCTACGATCATCGGGTGACAGAGATTTGACAGCTGGACCCTTGGAGCACTTGCTGGTCAGAGTTGCCATTACTATGCAGATTCAAACTTGAATCTCTCCAACTTTGTGAGGTAGCAGTGAGCAGTTCCATGATGCCGCCGGCAATACAATACAACCTTATGTACCCAGTCGAGTCTTGGAGAAATCGTGAACAAAGAAACCCGCGGTGCACTTTGTTCCGAAACCAACAATAGGGTGTCGGACCGAAACCCGAATTCGTGTATCGTCTCTGCCAACTTTACTTTGCCTTGTGTCGCGTGTTGAAACAGTCCAGGTTCTCATTCCAAACCTTCATCGGAATATTTGCTTCTGTCATCCACCAACCCCGCGTGAGTGGACTGTCTTGGAAATTATTAAACGGAACGTTTAACTTTCTGAGCGATTGACGGAGTCGTCAGACCCGATCCGAGGTGAAGGTGTGGACCGTAACTGAAGAGAATTCCTTACCACGTGTCGGCCTAGCCATGAATGGAACTGTATCGCGATGGTTAAATGGATTGCTGTTTGCTGTTATGCGGAGATTATGGTCGCCTGGTACTGTTAGTGTGAGCAGGGGCCGGGGGAAAGAGACCTGGGATCCTAGACTGGGGTCGGGACCGAAGAAATGAGAGAACCATTGAAGATGACGCAGATGACTGAACAAAGGCCCTCAGTGAGAAATTGAAGTGTCGGAAGAGGAAATTCGAGGGTAATGGGTATGCTGTGTTCCAGTAATAGACGGTCTCCGGTGTGGCGGAGAGAAGTCGGTAGGCTCGTGTCCATTTCATAAAAGAAATTGGATGGTAGAAAAAGGAATAATGACGAATAACCTACGCTGTGCGTGGTAATATGTGACGGTAAGTCAGCCTAGACATATGCTGGGATATGCATATTGCGTGGAAAGTTCCAAGACCATTCCATAACCACCACACTGGACTCATGCTGGGATGAATAGCATCACCGCTACCACCGCAGACGGAATGCAATGAAAATGCATCAGTAATCAAAGCGCTCGTAGACATTGGTGAGATCACGACAACACGGTAGCAGCGAGCAAGGCTGTGAACAAGGCGTCTAGACTGATAGGGCTCGAAGATTGAATGTCATCATGTCGGTTGTTGGCGAGGCGAGCCGGTCCCAGCGAGTTGGGTGAGAAACCGGGGTGTCAGCTCTATCCTCTTCTTAGTTATGATCAACCAGAGAAAAGAGCCGACGGCTAGTGAATTAGGATCGCCTAGGCCAAGCTGAGTTATCCCTCGTGCCTGAACGTTCATTCTCGTGAAAAATCTGGTCTCTTTTGTGGATAGAAAATGGAGACATCTCGTCGAATGCGTGTAGCGCGTGAACGGCCTGAACTAGCTCCCAGTGTTTTGTGAACGAATATTGAGGGGTCGCTAGTGTAAACAACTCTGTGCGAGTTAAATGTCGACCATGTGAGCGAATGAAACTCATAGGTTGGTATGTTGGAAGGGATACGCTGGTCACTGCTGATGGTTGTCGATGACGAGAAGGAGGGAGATTCTCCGCGTGTTAGCATCGTCGTGTGAGTTTGCAGATGAAGGTTGGTAGATCCGATTTGGACGATGTCACCTTTCCAACAAGAGGTAAAATCCATGTGTGCAGACGCAGGCACCAGGGGATAACACACACCCTAGAGAGTTGCAGCCAAGATTGGAGACTAAAGTCACGAAAGGGCTAGCCTCAGGCACATACCTCCTATTGGCTCGCGGAAGGCTCACCGTTGCCGCCGACCAAGGGAGCTTGAGCTGATAGGGGTACGTCTGACAAGTCGGAGTCAGCGAGCGCTGGCCGCAGAGGAGCGCCTTCTGAAAGATACCCA
The DNA here is from genome assembly GCA_004367095.1 of Fusarium nanum. Classification (NCBI taxonomy): domain Eukaryota; kingdom Fungi; phylum Ascomycota; class Sordariomycetes; order Hypocreales; family Nectriaceae; genus Fusarium; species Fusarium nanum. The sequence continues at coordinate 286,351 of QGDY01000025.1, forward strand.
AGGATGGAGCCTGGATTGTAGACTTTCGGGGGATCCAACAATGGAAAGTATTTGCGTTCCTGTAGCAAATAGATAGGAAAGCCAAGGCATGATGATTGATAATTCCATAGTTATCCAGAAATAAATAAAAGCATTGGAAGATCAAAAGCAGACTCGAGCAGCAGCAAATTTTCTAATTGCAAGCTGAAGCCACTTTGTAATAGTATGCGTCAGGACAGCGGCAAGGCGCTTGGGGACGAAGAATGTCTTAGAGAAATTGAACCCTTGAGAACCATTTCCTCCATACGATCTGTGCGGCTTTGCTGTGCTGAGTGAAATAATAATTCTTCAAGCCCGGGAGTGGAGCGCCTTCATCTCTTGTCAATGCGGATCTTTGGATCATTAATGATCTAGTAAGCCATGTTCCGGCGAGTAAGGTTAATTGCGCCTTTGAGGCGATCTCGAAAAAGGGAGCCAGGTCCAGGTGCAAATGGCGATACTAACCGATCAAACGTACAGTGGGCTATATTTCTTTTTTGTCTTCAAACATAATCCAAGACAAGCTGAAGCAAAACCAGAAGAAGACTGCAGATCTGGACACTAGTCGGAGATGTTTGAGGCAAAGGAAAGAAGGTATTGGTCGTTCAGACCTGATTCGTCGAAGAGCCAGTTGATCTTGAAGTAAGCAGCCAGAGCAGGGACCAGGTCAATAATCTGTAGTGGTACTCATAGAAATCTAGGCCAATGTAACGGCCTATCGTCAAAGTTGTAGAACGGGAATCTTAGTTCCCGGCCATGTAACTCTTAACTCAGGGGGCCCTGTGGCGATATTTTCTTTTGTCTGAAATCAATTAACAACCACCACCCACTGCCATCAACGAACCACCTACCTGAGTGCAGCATTGACCTTAACACCATATATTGAGTCGACGCTCATCTAGGAATAAGTGCATGGGTCCTGACGTATGTATGATCGTTGCATACTGCGGACGGTAGGAGGATCTTTGAACAAGTGCTGACAGATAAGTGGACACTGACTGCAACGCTGCCATCTGCATTTTATTTGATACCACAAAACCCAGCTGAATAGGCAGATGGGCTCACAATACGAGAAATGCAATGCAAGGGAATCAATTTCTGTTGCAAAGCTGAATGCAACGAGCGTCGTGAAGAGTGTTGTAGGCTCCGAAGCAGAAGCAATGTTCATAAGCCTCGCGTTATTTTGTACCCTTATGATAGTCCGCTAGACCTCAATAACGGCTGCAGTTCATCGAAACCTAATTCCTGCTTGCACAGGGGATCTTCTCTTGACTTGTTTTTGAGTTTGCACCGTCTGTATCTTCCACTCGAAATGAGTTTAGAGTCTTGACGGAGTCTAAGCGTTGTACCCGTCAGTACGCTAGGGAACGGATGGCATGAGACGACATTGTGACCAAACACCGTTCCTTGCAGTAGCTTCTGCAACGGTTGTTCTCGTCTGAGTGGAGAAGGTTTCAAGCCCCAAAGCCGCCCGCCTGGAAATGTGAGCCACTGGCCCCTGATTGCTTTCGAGCCAAGCATGGCAGCTGGGCGACATCGAAGGGCTGATAACATTGCTTCTTTGTGTAAAATGTCGGATAATACAGCCAATGGAAGACTCTGCGTCGCTTTTTGAAGCATGATAGGGTTGCACTTGGGTATTTGCGACGAATCCTGGTTTTGTAAACGTCAGAGGCATCTCTACAAACCTTGTCTTTTTGTACCAGAGTTCAAGCAGCAGACAGGATATTTTCCAGATACGACTGGGCTTCTGGCCTTTCTCCGTAGCTCCGTCCCTTGAGGTGCCTTCAGAACTGGCCAGAAGCTGTGGCAGGCGGGTATGTAAGACGGGAGAGACTTGGCGTTTGCGGTGCGACACGCACATGGCTTGTGGCGGGCTTCGGACGGTGACCTGGGATATGTTAAATTGGTACGTCGGACATGCGTTGTACCTTGTGTTCATCACACGAGGAGTTGATGAATGTACTATAGTGCGATATCATGTTGGCTACTCATTCCACGGTTAATGATGGATTCTTGTTCTCCTGATCGTTGACGCGTAAAAAAGGAGACACTTGTCCGAGCTGATTGTTTACTCCGGAGCGCTCTGAATCGTATGAAGTCAAGGTGACATAGCCGATATGCATGTCTGGCTTCTTAAACAAATCATGAAGAATTCCAGCGCCTTGCAGTAGGCACATTAATTGTGGAAGTGGGTGAGGTCCACGATCTGTTGGGCCCGGTCGGGCTCCTTCCATGTTGAAAATCATTCATTAGTGGAGGTCCGAGGGAATCCTCTTCCACTGTTCTGGGACCTGGGAACTACGGCAGTCCACTAAACAACGCTGGAAGCCCTGTTAGAAATGGTCGAGAGCTTGGAAGCCTCCAGTTTCCAGGACCTTGGCAGTTGCAACGAGGACCGCGCTGCTTGTTGGTTCTTTCCTCCCTTGCCGCACCATGTCGAAGACGGTAGGCTCCCACCCCCTACATTCTCTAGTGGCACCCCTTTTTGGTGCTTGCATGTTCCGTCCCCTGTGCAGCTGGTACCCAACAGATGGACTGTTCGTCCTGTTTTCTACTGCGTACTCGCGTTTGCATATGTACCTCTTGCCTACCACTGCACGGGGCACATTAACACCATCTCACTGAGCTTTAAGGTATCCTTGCTACCATGATCTATCGTTTCATTGAGGGCAACAATACACAAAAACTCTGCTGCTGTATCATTCTGTATTGTCTCTTCGCTTTGATCTTCACCAGCTACCATGCGGTTGATGCATTCTGCAACGCATCATGACATGAAGAGCACATCTTATATAAATTAACACGCTCATGCAGCGAGCCTGATGCGAACCTGCCATATCGCCTGTTGTATCTCCCGCTACCTTTCCCCTTTACGACTAGCCGCCCCTGTCCCCACACCCTCTTTCCC